>CABFOW010001522.1:0-25742 GCA_902141385.1 Timema californicum
TCTTGATGGAATTATTTGTTATAGAAACACAATAAAAGTATAGTTGGAAAAATACACCTTGACACGGAAATTAAGTTTGACTAGGTCCGCACCAGAGTTAATTTTCACACGTTGACAGTAATATTGGTTTACTATAAACTTCAGTATATTAATATTTTTAATCGGCTTTGTATACCCGTCTTTCACAAGTCACCTCAATTTTACATACACACCTAATCCTTCCGTTCCCTTACGGGGTAGGCAAGAAACTGTGCATATAGCTTTAAAAAAAACTCCCTTCTTAACCATCCTCACTAACTTTCTCCAAACTTCCCTATCCTTAAATACTCCCTTCGCTTCAACAACAACCATACACTGAGTCATACATGCGCTCTTTTATTCTTAAAGTTTCTTATGTTTCTCTTTTCCACACATTCGTCTAAAAAATTTCACCATGAATGAGATAACCTAACCCTTCCTTTTGACCCATACACTCTACCTTCATATATTTGCTTCGTAGCTCGATCCACACTCATCCTCTCAACATGCCCAAACAAACGTGAAACGCTTCTTTCACATTGATCTGTTGGATTCACTTCCGAACCATACTTATTCAGCATCCATTATTATTATTATTATTATTATTATTATTATTATTATTATTATTATTATTATACTGTAAAGCCACATGACTCACTCACTCACTGATATTAATGTTTATCCACTTCTAGATGAGCTAGAATCTTGAAATATGGCAAACTTATAGCGTTTAGCCTGTAACCGACGGGGAAATTCCAAAAAGTAAACCGCCGAAAATTTCAACATAGTGGAGCAACTTTAAAGTCGGTGCGGATCTTTTATTTGAAGGTCTTGTATGGCTAAACGGTAAGACTTATCGATAAACGGCTCTGGAAATACATTCGTTTACATCCACTGACAAATAAAACTCCCTCGGGGTTTCTCCAACGAGCAAAGCGAGTTTTATTGATAAACTTAAATGCATCGTTGAACAATAATTGTTTAGTGACCGGTGAACATTCTCCACATCGATGCTGCAGACGGTGCTGCTATCACATTACCGGTGTTGTAATAGTCCCCAATAATATGCTGCGGGAGTGGCGCGTGCAGTGCATTCTGGTGGTGATCCGAAATACCTCTCAGGCTGTGAGTAGCGCCCGCGGGATGCTGGCGAGTGTGCAGACCTAGAGTGGAGCTCTTGCTCGTATGGGGGTAGTTTGAGAAAATCGAGGGATGCGGTGTGTACAGGGGGCTACTGTTGCATCGAGTCACCGGTCTGTGGAAAGCCGAGTCAGTGCCGGAATTTCCTGCGGGAATTTAAAATAGAATAAAATACACAATATAAATAAATTACAATATATATGTTATTATTTAGCACCGCGTCTCACTACCCGTTCGGGTTACACGCTTAAGTACTAGTTACGCTAATGGATTAATAATTGTGAAGGATGAATTTAGATGAAGTGAACCCGCATTTGCGTGGAGGGAGAGTGGAAAATCATTTAGTAAACACGACCCCCACTTCACCTGACCGAGATTCGAACCTCGATCTCCTCGTCCTCGGCAGTCAAGCTCAACACGACTAGCGCGTTAGCTAACTACGCCACCGAGGCGGGTAAATTACAATATAACTTAATTGGGTTGATTTTAAACATGTGACATACAGTTCGACTTTTCTTCTATTTATAATTACTACTTTATTGATTTTATTTTGCTGGAGAGTAAATTCAATGGTAAAATTTTGAAATTGATTGATTGAATATTAATTATTATCAATTGATTAGTTATATAACATAACTAATCGTTTTCTTAATTATTTTACTATACATATTTATTATTTATGCAACCATTTTTCCATTCTTGTTTTTTAAAGTTATGTTTTTACTATTTAACTTTCAGAATAAAATCTGCTAGTTTAATTAAAAAAATTATTAAAAACAAAATACATATTTTTAACTTGAGCCGTGAAGATTTTTTTTTAGCACTGCAGCTTACTACCCGTCCGGGCTATACGCTTATGTCCTAACTGCGTAAATGGTTTTAGAGTTTAGGAAGGCTATTTTTACAGGAAGGAGGGAGAGTGGAAAACAAAATACATATTTTTAACTTGAGCCATGAAGATTTTTTTTAAGCACTGCAGCTTACTACCCGTCCGGGTTATACGCTTATGTCCTAACTACGTAAATGGTTTTAGAGATTAGGAAGGCTATTGTTACAGGAAGGAGGGAGAGTGGAAAACCATTTTGGAAAAAAAAAACCTCAGTACGCCCGACCAAGATTCCAAATTCGATGTTTCGGTCATTGGCAGTCTTGTCTACTGCGAGAGTAGCGCCTTTGACCATGCAGCCACCGAACCGGGTATCTCTAACTGTTGTGAAAGGTACTGTATCGTAAAGTATTTGGCATAACAGTTTCTTTTAATATCTTAAATTTTAGATCCAAGCCAGTTGAAAGGTTCGATTTCAATCTATCTAATTTACGCTTTGAAAGAGATAAAGATAGTACTCTAAGTAAGCTTCAGGATATAAGTAAACATAACCAGAGATCAATAAATGTACGATACCAAAAAAAATAGGGACCGTTTCTTACCGATAGCTGCAGCCTTGTCACCTCTTCTGGAAAACCTGTTAGTGCTGCCATCGCAGCGGCAAACAGCGCAACTACACCCAGGTTTGATCTTGTCCGTTTTTCCCTCGGCGTACGCCGCTACAGTAATCATAATACATAATTATTACATCAGCTCTCCCTCAAGTTGTAATTTGAAAGCTCCAAATTTAGTACGATCTTAGCGACTAAAGAAGTAATAATAATAATATTGCGAGTCTGAACAACAACATTCGTAGCCCAGTAGTTGAAAGATCAGCCAGTACTAATGTGCCGTGGCCCAGGGGACGCCCGAATGTACTAATAGTACATCCTTTCCGTGGAGGCTCTTTCCATATCCCGAGGAGATGAGATGATGGTGATAGTGAGTAGGATGGTGTGGAACCAGTGGAAACGCTCAAACCTAACTTTAAACTAATAACCCGCCTTGGTGGCGTAGTTGGCTAACGCGCTAGTCGTGTTGAGCTCGACTGCTGAGGCCTGGGAGATCGAGGTTCGAATCTGGGTCGCGTGAACTGAGGGTGGTTTCTCCTAAATGGTTTTCCACTCTCCCTCCACGCAAATGCGGGTCCACCTCCTCTAATTTAGCCACCCCAATTCCTAATACATTAGCGTAATTAGTACTTGTAGCGTATAACCCGAACGGGTAGTAAGACGTGGTGCTATTATTATTATTATTTAGACCACTAAACCAAACCCTGTTGACCGCTGTGGTAATGAAATCTTCCTTTTTTTTTGGTTTATTAGATCTCCTTGGTGTAACCTATTCTTGTAAATGTTAATTTGTATTAGAGCTTATTTTTACTTAAACTAGGCATGCATTTTTCCATAGTCATACGGCATTTTTCTGTCCGAAGGGATTCTTTAAGAAATAATTCAAATAACATTCTGAAACTAATCAACCGTATGCTAGGTGTGTTTTCAATACTATCTTGGTTGACATTAAAAAAAGGCCGCCTTTAAAATTGCTCTAACCTACTCCACCAACTTTTTTTTGTAAAAAGCTCTAACAAAATATAGTGCCTAAAGGGTGTCTATAAGCATTTATTAAATGACTTAAAGCAAAGCAGAAGATTGTAGTAGCTGAAGGAGGAGGCAGAGGACAGGGCACATTGGAGGTCTAAGTTCAATGACAAAAGAGGGAATCTGTCGTAAGATAGCACATCTAATAATAGTAACACTAATATTTTATTATTATTATTATTATTATTATTATTAGCACCACGTCTTACTACTCGTTCGGGTTATACGCACTTACGCTAATGTGTAATGGTAGGGTGATTGTGAGATGAAATGAANTACTACTCGTTCGGGTTATACGCACTTACGCCAATGTGTAACGGTAGGGTGATTGTGAGATGAAATGGAGGACTTACAGTTTAACGTGGAATCCGAACCACGGTGGAGGGCCTGGCATTCCCCACATTCACAAGATGTCTTGTCAGAGGTGAAGGAAGGGTTTGGTAATCATATAAATCTGTGCCAGGACCGAGGATTGAACCCCGGCCGCCAGCATAGAAGTCTGACACATTGCCCCTAGACCGCCAGGTCACCACTAATATTTTAACAGTACCAAATATTAAAATAAACACTTACTTATAGGAGTAGTTGTGACTTGTGATATGCGTAATATGTTTCTATATTTCTCTGTAGTGTAGCTATATAAAGGTCTTATCTGACAAATAGAAAATACACTAAATCTAACTACTTGGTGTTTAAAAATCAAATAGCCAAAGCTATTATTTATGCTTTTAAAGAGGACTACTCCATTTATAGGCAGAACTTTCGCTATTTGATTCTTAAATATGCAATCCCGCACAATTATAATAATTGTGCAAGTGGCAGTAATAAGCTAATTACCGAGTCGAAGGTGGCTGCGCTATCTGATAGCTCATGACCTCAATAAAAGTAATCACACATTTGTAGCCGACGATTTCCACACGTCCCTCATAGACTCTGCCTTAAAATATGAGTGAAGAATGACGCTGAGCACGGGACGATTCCTGGATAGCCCAGTGGTTAGAGCATTGGCGTACTAAGCCAAAGGTACCGGGTTCGTTTCCCGTGTCCAGGTGTCATTTTTGAATTTTCAGTATACTTGGGGTTTAAAAAAAACGGCATTGTGTCTAGGTTAAATTAGGTTGAGTCAAAAGCACATTAAGGTGTGTGCAAAATTGTTCCCTAACATTGTACGAGAACAGAAGGGGTGTAAAAGTACACATGTCCTCCTAATTCTGACACTTAGAATATGATGGGTTAATTAGCCAAGCTATTATAGCTGTTAATTACGGCTATAGCCGTATCGAAATATTATACTATTTAAATTTAAATATTACACTTTAACACGGGCGTCCTGGGTTAGATAGCTGTGTCCAAATGACGTTTTTCAATTTATTTGAATATAAAATAATATTATTAAGAATAATATAATGAAATGTTATCAATGTTGGCTGCAAAAAAATACGTTTGTATTTCTTAAAATACCCTTCCTATGAATTTTGGACCTTTCCGGGAAGAAATATATAAACCAGCGTTCCCTTGACAAAGCACGTTCTATCGAAATAACAAAAATGTTCGCTTAAATTATTATTATTATTATTATTAGCACCGCGTCTTACTATACGTTCGGGTTGTACGCACTTACGCTAATGTGTAATGGTAGGGTGATTGTGAGATGAAATGGAGGACCAACAGTTTTACGTGGAATCCGAACCACGGTGGAGGCCTGGCATTCCCCACATTCACAAGTTGTGATTAATACACGTCTTGTCAGAGGTGAAGGAAGGGTTTGGTAATCAGATAAATCTGTGCCGGGACCGAGGATTGAACCCTGAACCCCAGCACAGAAGTCTAACACCTTACCCCTAAACCACCAAGTCACCTGTTTTGCGTATAAATGTCACTACCCAACATTTGGTCGTGACCAACAAATCAGGAACCACTGAGCTAGTGTTTTACTAACAAGTTTTTTATAGAAGAAACAAGGAGTAAAGCGGCCTTACTTTTATCATCCTCTTTGTCCCGGAAGATCACACTTGTATGCAGTGGCGCACCCAGAGGGGCCCTAATAGGGCACTTTACCCCCTCCCCCAAAGACCTCAAAATAATTTTAAAAAAATTCCAGCAAAAGACTAATCCAAATAGCTTTTACAGGCATTAAATTTTGAAAATTTTTCCGGAATATCTAAATATCTAAGTAGATGCATCTAATTTTCAAAAAAATCTTCAGGCTTTCCAAACAGCATTAATTTAAAAAATAATCAGAGGAAGTCTTCTTTAAATAATATCTGGAGGATTTTATTTTTTTAATTTTGGGCAAGAAATTATCCGAAAATCTTCTAGAATCATCTAGATTTTTAAAATATTCAAAAATAAGACTCCTATGAATACCTTATAGGTGGCTCCATTCTTCTTGCAACATCTTCTTGGAAAGGATCCTTGGACTCTCCTTTGAGTCGGAGGGCAAAACTATTTATTTTTCTAACTGCCCCCTCCCCCTTACACCTATTGGAATCCACCATTATTGATTCTTCTCTTTGAGTAGGACATTAAAAGTGTCCCGGTTTTGTGAGGGAAATATTACGGTAAGCCTACCAATACACACGTTAAATAAAATTGACTCCAAAGCTACAAATAGGAAAAAGTACTAGAAAAATAGATGTGACATTCTATCTAAGCTTAGGTCACTTACATTACTGAAATATCTTCCCTTGGTTACCATAAAAATAATTGAAATAGTATCTAGAAGCGTTTAACAGTCAATACTGTTCTTCTCTTCTTCTAATGGTTATAGATCTGTGCCATCTAAGACCCCCCCTCTATCTCATTTCCTCCAAAATTTAACTCTGGACACAACCTTGATTGTTTGTCTCCCCCTTCCCAAAGACAATTTCTGTGTGCGCCACTGCATGTATGGATTCCCGTAAAATCCTCCTTGTTTCTTGGTAGCGAGTGTCATGGCTAATTTTATTTTCATTATTCAACAGTTTTGGAAGTTGTGATATAAGTTTTCTTATCCTTTCCTAGTTACTCACTAGCTTTAATGAAATGTTTTACAAACTATTTGATTTTTTTTTTAAACAAGACTCACATGGTGACGTCCCCATATCCTGGCTCTTGAGACACTTGATGACGCTCTGTAGACCTTCCTTCAGTGGTACGTGAGGCACGTGACTGGCCAAGGAGGTGACAGAGACGGGATGTTGCTGGTTCATCAGACACATTTCTCCTTGGGAGGATGACGTATAGCACAGAGAGCCTACAAACAAGGTCCGTATATTATTATGATATAACACCTAATAGTTATTAACACGCATGTATTCTACAGATTTTTTTGGACCTCTATGAGGTTCTAATCCCAGTCCAGAATATAAAGGTGATACATAATGATAGAGCATCTTTCAAGAGGTGTCAATCACTAATGGCTTTAGTGTGTTGTCGGTGACCTGGCGGTCTAGGGGTAAGGTGTCGGACTTCTGTGCTGGGGGTCCGGGGTTCAATCCTCGGTCCCGGCACAGATGTATCTGATTACCAAGCCATTCCTTCACCTCTGACAAGACATCTTGTGAATGTGGGGAATACCAGGCCTCCACCGTGGTTCGGATTCCACGTTAAACTGTAGGTCCCCCCATTTCATCTCACAATCACCCTACCATTACACATTAGCGTAAGTGCGTATAACCCGAACGGGTAGTAAGACGCGGTGATGATAATAATAATTTAGTGTGTTGTCACTTTAGAAGATACACATGAAAATAATAAAAATAAATGAAGAAGATAATCTTGGTTAGTTTAAAAAGAAGTGATTTTGTATGATTTATACTACATTCAATAGCTTAGCCAATTAGCTCAGATTAAAACAGACCGCTTATCCACTCTATATACTTTTTTTTAGCTACCATACTTTTTTATACTCTCTCTTTTTTATTTTTAGACGTTTGGCATTTTTGAACGGGAGATATAATAGTTAGTTGGGTCACCCGCGTGTGTAGACTATTAGCCGCTCTGGTGGAACAGAACGTGACCACAGACAAGAAAGAAACAGACTCTCAACCTCACGGGGGTTTCGCTGCGCTCCTTTTGCCAGCTCGAGTCCTTCAACACTGGGCTTCGCTAGTGTCACTGCTGGGTGATGATAGGACTAACCGCAGCGATCCTAGTGTCAAAGAACTCAAGCTGTCAAAAGAAGCGCAACCATTTTAATATAGAGGCTGAGTGTCTGGGTAAATTATTTGTCAGTGCCCTGGGTACGCCATAGAAGGTTATCTTTAAGTCGTGCCAGGTATGAGATGATGTGATAATAGAGATGAGACAGAAACGTTGGCCCTTGTACATAAAAGGTTTGAAGACACCTGCAGTCTATATCGGAGATCGGTAACTTTTTTTGGATCGCAATTGGCCTTTAAAATTATCAAATATCCCTCAATCACCCATCGTTTCTCTTCTTTAATTTTGCTTTTCTTTATTTGTACATACATCTCAAATTTATTCTTTAAATTTTAAATTTCCTAAAATAATTACTTAATAAAGATTCAAGAAAAAATAAAACAATAAATGTACATTTACATATTAAGCTATTCGATTTTCTTATAAAAACTGACAAGCCCAATGAGAAGATACCATTTGGAAGACCTAGTCACTGATGGGAGGCTTACATTAGAATGGATCTGAAAGAGATCAGGCGTAATGAGGTGGACTGGATAGAACTAGCTCAAGATAGGGATAGGGTGTAATGAAGTGTACTGGATAGAACTAGCTCAAGATAGGGATAGGGTGTAATGAGGTGGACTGGATAGAACTAGCTCAAGATAGGGATAGGGTGTAATGAGGTGGACTGGATAGAACTAGCTCAAGATAGAGATAGGGTGTAATGAGGTGGACTGGATAGAACTAGCTCAAGATAGAGATAGGGTGCAATGAGGTGGACTGGACAGAACTAGCTCAAGATAGGGATAAGGTGTAATGAGGTGGGCTGGATAGAACTAGTTCAAGATAGGGATAGGTTGTAATGAGGTGGACTGGACAGAACTAGCTCAAGATAGGGATAGGGTGTAATGAGGTGGACTGGGTAGAACTAGATCAATGTAGGGATAGGTGTCGTACTTTTGTAAGTGCAGCAATGAACTTTCGAGTTCCTAGTGCCACATAATAAATAAGTGGTGTTCATATTAAATCACCGATTATGACCTATCAAGATTATTTTGGTCATTCAAATATTATTTGAAAGTAGCAACTTGATGTATCTGTGAGTTTGGAAAGTACAATGTTCGAATAATGTTTCTGTATGTTTACTATCAGTTGTTATACTTTCACCTTATCTCAGTCGGTAACGTGTCTGTATAGTGAGCTAATGGTTCCGGGTTAAATTCCCGACATTGCCGAAAAATATATCATTGGTGAAATATGGGTTTACCCTTCCAATGTGATTAATTAACGTCCGGGGACTGGATGTTGTGCCTGTCCTAGTCTTAAGTTAGACTCTAAGGCATTTGAAGTTACAACAGGCCTAGAGAGCTGGTAGTGGAAAATTTATGGTTGGATCAAAAAACTGACCTGTGCCATAGGCTGGAAACAGTAATGTATGTAAAGCTTCACAATTTTGCCACGTCGGAACTTCATGTGTTCTCACTGGCACCATTAAACGATAATCACGATGTCTATTACTAACAACTCTAGAAGTCGTGTGTCTAGTTTCTTGAGATCTTGGTATGAGTAAAGATTGTTACCTAGCCTGTAAGTGGATGCTGTGACGGGAAACACTTTGACAGCCACCTGCTCATGGCTCCAGACCCTCCAGAACTCCTTCACAGCCGGGTCTGACTGAGAGCTCTATGGAAACAAACATAAACAGCTTTATCTACCACCTGCTCATGACTCCAGAACTCTTTCACAGCCGAGACAGACAGAGCTCTATGAAAACAAACATAAACAGCTTTATCTACCACCTGCTCATGACTCCAGAACTCTTTCACAGCCGAGTCAGACTGAGAGCTCTATGGAAACAAACATAAACAGCTTTATCTGCCACCTGCTCATGACTCCAGACACTCCAGACACTCCAGAACTCTTTCACAGCCGAGACAGACAGAGCTCTATGGAAACAAACATAAACAGCTTTATCTGCCACCATGCCACCTGCTCATGACTCCAGAACTCTTTCACAGCCGAGACAGACAGAGCTCTATGGAAACAAACATAAACAGCTTTATCTGCCACCTGCTCATGGCTCCAGAGCTCTTTCACAGCCGGGTCTGACTGAGTGCTCTAGTGATCTCCCCATCGCTGGAAAACTTGACAAGATGAGCCTAGCGTTGGTCCGCGTATCCACCAGTGTTGGTTGTAATCATAGCCGTTTACACTGAGGTATTTGTATACTACCTTGTATATGAATCCTTGGTGAAGGTTACTACCCATTTCATACGAAGGGCCTTTTAAGAACTACAAACATTTTTTGTGGATAAAATGAATAATATTTTACTATTTTATTAGTGTGATTTTATAAGTATTGATAATGTCTAACAACCTTCGCAGATACCTGCCTCAATGGCCGCATTTTCTAATGTGCTACTCTCGCAGTAGACTAGAATGCCGATGATGGGGAGATCGAGATTAGAATCTCGGTCGGTTGTATTTAAAAAAAATGCTTTTCACTCATCCTCCAGAAAAATGCTGATACACTTCTTCTAAATGTGATCTTACTAATTCCTAGCTCATTAGCGTAACTAGTACACAAGCGTATAGCTCGAACGGGTAGTAAGACGTGGTGAAATTATCTCTAGTCTATTTTTTAGATGTTAGATAAGATTCTTCCCATGAAAATTGGACTATAAGTAGAGGTTAGAACTCACCATGAAGTAGACGTGGACCCTTCTAAACTCGGCCGCGGTGCATGCCGGGGACTGCAATAGGTCCACCAGGGAACGGAAGTAGCCTGCGTCTAGAGATCCCAAGCACGAGTTTAATCGTGACGTCACTTCCTGTACGTTCATCTGAAGTAGCTCGCGGTATGAAATGAAGGAGGGTCGAAGGATTTTCTTCTGGAGCAATGGGGAAAAAAATGTAAGATAACTTTTATTTTTATTTTAATAATTCCTTTCGATACCTCGGATGGAAAGTATTATGTTCATAAAAAAAAATTGAACTTGACATTTGTATAAATGTCGACGTTTAATGACCCTTTGAAACCAAAAAAGTTGTTTTCGCAATGCCGTTTTTTGACTGTTCATCCCTCTGTCTGTACCTCCGGATAGAGCTGACACTGTTTTACTGATTGGGCTAAAACTTGGTATCTGGGGTTTTGGTTTCCATTAGGTCTCACCGAAGGGTTTTTGGAATTAAATATTTTAACCCTAAATTTAAGGTTAGTTTACTGAAAGACAAAAAGAGAAAAACTCGATTTTCTCGAAATTCACTAAAAAAAATTGATCAAATTTTATATCTAGACACTGTTTATTATTATAAACAAGATGAATATTCTCGTTCTCTCATAAAATTGACTTTGAGGGTACTTTTCATGATGAAAATTTCCAATTTCCAGTATTTCTCCGCCACTAGTTGAGATACCAAAACTATTATCATTGTAAAGTTTCAGTACTATTAAAGATAACAATCTTTTATTTGAAATATATTTTTATAAAACCAACAGTTTCTGAGATATAACCATATATATACTTTTTAATTCAGGTCTTTGAAAATGATTTTGATTCTTATACTCTTTGGTGGACAAAGATATTTCTCTTTTCTCAATTTTTCTGTAACAATGTTCTTAGTTCCTAATGAATGCCATAGTTACTAAGCTACAATGTATATTATTTCATTTATGATCTTTGGTGTAGTATTTATACAAAAATGTATAAACCTATTAATTCCATTCACAAATCTTACGAGTTCTTAATACATTTCTATTTTAAGATTAAAAAAACGAAAGTGTGGTGCATCGTATCATTTTTTTTTTCACTTTCATACTTTCTGATGCATCTCATTTGATTCTTATTAGTAAATGCCTATTTTAAGATATCAGAAAGATAAAATTCATTCGGTGCACCGTACAAATTTTTATGTTTCATTGGTATTTTTTTTTCTTAAATTTACATCACTTCTTTTACGTTTTGTTCCTAATTTAGATTTACAGCTTAGGATCAAAAATGATAGACGTAGGTCTATTTTCAGAGCCGTTGGTCAGCGTTTTAAATTTGTCCACAGTGACACAATCATTAACACATTATAAATCTAACGAATACCAACCAAGATCGAACCGTTAACTCGAGTAGTACCACACCTTGATCGTGCCGAGGATGTCATGTGGTCTCCTGCCAGGGAACATATGACACATGGTGTGCACGTGAAGTTTCAGAACTGCTTTGCTGCAAGAATCCAAGATTTCTTCGAGGAGGTTTCCGGAGAGTTCGGTGACAATCATCTGATGAACAAACATTACAGGTATTTTCATAGTTAGAAGGTTTGTTGTCAGAAGGGGGTGTGTTGGGGTAAGAAGGAGCTACTGGCCAAATCTCCTCGCTCTCAGTTATGTCTGAAGGGGGTGTGCTGGGGTAAGAAGGAGCTACTGGCCAAATCTCCTCCCTCTCAGTTATGTCTGAAGGTGGTGTGCTGGGGTAAGAAGGAGCTACTGGCCAAATCTCCTCGCTCTCAGTTATGTCTGAAGGTGGTGTGCTGGGGTAAGAAGGAGCTACTGGCCAAATCTCCTCGCTCTCAGTTATGTCTGAAGGTGGTGTGCTGGGGTAAGAAGGAGCTACTGGCCAAATCTCCTCGCTCTCAGTTATGTCTGAAGGTGGTGTGCTGGGGTAAGAAGGAGCTACTGGCCAAATCTCCTCGCTCTCAGTTATGTCTGAAGGTGGTGTGCTGGGGTAAGAAGGAGCTACTGGCCAAATCTCCTCGCTCTCAGTTATGTCTGAAGGTGGTGTGCTGGGGTAAGAAGGAGCTACTGGCCAAATCTCCTCGCTCTCAGTTATGTCTGAAGGTGGTGTGCTGGGGTAAGAAGGAGCTACTGGCCAAATCTCCTCGCTCTCAGTTATGTCTGAAGGTGGTGTGCTGGGGTAAGAAGGAGCTACTGGCCAAATCTCCTCGCTCTCAGTTATGTCTGAAGGTGGTGTGCTGGGGTAAGAAGGAGCTACTGGCCAAATCTCCTCGCTCTCAGTTATGTCTGAAGGTGGTGTGCTGGGGTAAGAAGGAGCTACTGGCCAAATCTCCTCGCTCTCAGTTATGTCTGAAGGTGGTGTGCTGGGGTAAGAAGGAGCCACTGGCCAAATCTCCTTGCTCTCAGTTATGTCTGAAGGTGGTGTGCTGGGGTAATAAGGGACTACTTAGAACCTCAACTAACCAGCGTTGCAAAACTTGTCTTATATTTGAGTGGAGATTGACCTCACGAAAACGAGAAAATGACAAGGCTGTTTCCAAATAGTTGCCTCATCGATGATATTCAGGGTAGTTTCGGTACATTACACCTTCATCAGGAACTTTGGAATATTGAAATGAGGGATTAAACCTTACGTGACAGCAGAAAGTAAGTTTAATAATTAATTATGTCAATATACTGTAAATATTTCATAATATTATATTAAAACTTAAATTTGTTAAAATGTATGATAAACTTGAATTTATAATTTGGTTTTAATCTACCCTATTTTATCTTAGGATATTTCCCCCCCTGTGCGCACCAGTTCTTAATTTTTGGAAGATTTGGAAAATAATAATTTAATTACTCATCCTAAGGTTTATTTCCTTTTGATGTAGCCTGAAGATAAAACGTCTACTTATGTGATTTAATTTCAATTTTTCCATTCCCGAATCGAACACTCTAGATGAAACCCACCGGCGGATGCCAAAGGCTTTGGGCAGTCTTGCTCGTGACAAGGCAGGACACAAGGATGTCCAGGTGTCGTTTCAGACCTTCCTTAGTCCCCTTCTGGTTCACCGTCAGCAGACCCACAAGGTGAGAACTCCTGAGAACAATAATGCTGAATGCTATACACTAACACGGGGCAAACATCTCACAGTAGCATGTAGCAAATATCTCACGGTAAGATGGAGCATATATCTCACAATAATATGTAGCAAACATCTCACAGTAACATGTATCAAATATCTCACAGTAACATGGAGCAAATATCTCACGCTAAGATTGAGCAAATATCTCACAATAACATGTAGCAAACATCTCACAGTAACATGTATCAAATATCTCACTGTAACATGGAGCAAACATCTCACAGTAACATGGAGCAAACATCTCACAGTAACATGTAGCAAATATCTCGCAATAACATGGAGCAAATATCTCACAATAATATGTAGCAAACATCTCACAGTAACATGTATCAAATATCTCACAGTAACATGGAGTGAATAAATCACAACAACATGTAGCAAACATCTCACAATAACACGGAGAAAATATATCACAATAACACGGAGCAAACATCTCACAGCAACATGAATCAAATATCTCACAGTAACATGTAGCAAATATCTCACAATAACATGGAGCAAATATCTCACAATAACATGGAGCAAATATTTCACAATAACATGGAGAAAATATCTCACGGTAAGATAGAGCAAAAATCTCACAATAACACGAGGCAAAAATCTCACAATAACACGAGGCAAATATCTCACAATAACATAGAGCAAATATTTCACAATAACATGGAGCAAATATCTCATCCGCAGTGTCAAATCAGCATAGTTGGATAAATGTTGATTTTGAAAGATATATTGCACTTCAGATTTATACAATCATAATTAATTGTATATTAATTTTAACATGGTATATTGTTATCACCCCCAATGTGTGTAACCTTTTCCAAGATATTTCACCATTACATAGTGGCCTATAAAACTATCTCTGATCTAATCATAATTTCTTCTTTTTTTAATAGCACATCCAATAAAGTGTTTAATCGGCTGTCTAATACACAATACAAATATTAATATCCTGAAATTTGGAAATAAAGTATTCAAGGCTCCGTAACTTGAATTAAGTAGTATGATATACCAAGGCTGTGTTTTATTAGTTTAATAGAACATTTAAGTTAACTTTTTGGGAATTATTTAAGCCATTTATATAACTCTTTTGAAACAGAGAGCTTATGGAGGCAAAAATAGACAAAAGGCATAGTTAAATTAATTCGGTAAATGATAAAAAAAATCACACTAAAAATAATCTAATTTACCAAAATCATAAAATAGAACACAGTAAATCAAAACTCTGTAAAATATTATAGTTAAAATATATTCTTAAGTCGACAATATTTGGCGGATTTGATTAAAACCTCGCTGTCGGGCGAAATGGATCTCAATTGACGATTGATTACATTAGAGGTAACGGTGTTTTAATGCAATTATTTGTAGCGAAGTGTCCAAGAAGAGGCTGATTGTTAGTTCGGTGTTGTTTTAACTCTGGTAAGAGCTATATGAAATGAAGAGAAGTTTACCTAAAGGTTGAGGGTACCAGTGTGACGAGTGTCTCGAAACCATGGATAACTTCCGGCGAACTGTCCAAGAAGAGGGCGGGAGTTATCCACTGAAACTTGGTCGGATACCTGGAACTCTGATTCGGGACCATCGTGGCGGTGTTTTCGGTGAAACGTCTCATCAAGTCCTCCATGAAGGAGAAAGCTATGGTGACGTGTTGTTTGCCCTCCCGGATGGAAAAACTCTTTATTGCCTGAAATATGTCAAGTGACGGAATAGTGAGAGTTTCACAAACACATAAAACAAACGGTTCACAAAATGTTCACGCATAAAAAAAATTCGATACACCTATCATTATTAAGACCACGTCTTACTACCCGTTCGGGTTATACGCACTCACGCTAATGTGTAATGGTTAGGGTGATTGTGAGATGAAATGGAGGACCTACAGCTCAACGTGGGATCCGAACCACGGCGAAGGCCTGGTATTCCACACATTCATAAGTTGTGATTAATACGCGTCTTGTCAGAGGTGAAGGAAGGGTTTGGCAATCAGATCAATCTGTGCCGGGACCGAGGATTGAACCCCGGACTCTCAGCACCCAAATCTGACACCTTACCCCTAGACCACCAGGTCACCTGATACACCATTCATCAATGTTGGTGGTGAATCAATGTAAGGACAAATAGAAGGATGTAGTCATCTATAACTAAAATGATATGGCTTTTTAAGTACACGAACTTGTAAAATTGTCATAAAGCTACTGTGTGGATAAGTATTTAGCTAATTTACATATTATAGATGAAGCTTTGCCCTTACAAATACGAGCTATGCATGGTAAAAACCTGACATTTTATGTGTTCCCAGTTTTAAAAACATCTTGGTTTTAGTTAGGAGGAAGGTTATATTTAGAGGAAACTCACTCGCATTTGTTTTGAGGAAGCGTGGGAAACAATTTTGTAGTAAAACACAGTCAGCACACCCGACCGAGATTTGAACCTCAATCTCCCTGCTATCAGCAGTCTAGTCCACTGCAAGAGTGACGCCTTAGACCATGTGGCCACCGAAGTGGGCTATTTTCTCAATAAATGCTTGATTTGATGATTAATTCATGCACATGCCAAATTTGAATCACAGTTCTCTTTTGAATATAGTCAAATTATTAATCAACATTTAAAGCATTATTACTTCAAAGGGTGAATGTGAGTAATGCCAGGTCTCCACCGTGGTTCGGATTCCACGTTAAACTATAGGTCCTTCACTTAATCTCACAATCACCCTACCATTACACATTAGCGTAAGTGCGTATAACCCGAACGGGTAGTAAGACGCGGTGCTAATAATAATTATAATAATAATACTTCAAAGGGCCATCTGTATAACTGTTTTATTAATCACCTTAAAGGTTAAATTCATATCTTTTTATTGTGTATTACTACCCTTCCCAGATATTTTAATTAATCTTCAAACCGAGGGTTGGTACTAATGTACTTCCCATCCATCCGTAGCTAGTGGGTGCCGTACACAAATTAATATCATATTCGTAATATGCAGCCCTAAAAAAAACTCAAATATAAAATTTCATCGAGATTAGAAAACATGAGTTTTTCCCCCTATTTTTCCCTCTCCACCTACTTAGGAGATAACATTTAAAAAATCCTCAACAATATCTCAGCCAATTCTGTAAAAAAAAACCTTGGTTATAAATTTAAAGTCTGTATTTTAGATAGTTCAAAAGATACATCAGTGAATTTAGAAATGTTCAACCCCCTTTATTTCACCCCTTAATGTGGGATAGAAGGGGATGCGAGAAAAAGTCAGTGTTTTTGCGGTTTTTATGGTAAAAACAAATTGTCGACCAAAATAAATGAAATACTGCTCCAGAACAAACATAGAACTTAATTTTCTCAACATGGTGACCTCAAAATTTCTTGAATATCTGTCGATGGTGTCCTGAAAAAGATGAAAACTTTTAATTTAATTTAAAAAGTTTTTTATATATGCCACAATGCTCATGGCAGATATTCAGGAACTGTTGATATCAACATATCAAGAAAATTAAACTCGATATTTGTACTGGAGCAGGGTGTTATAAAAAAAATTAAAATGCATACATTTATTTTCCTTTGAACGTCACAATTAGATTGTCATAGTGTCCTGGTTGTAATCTTGAACGCTTTGGCATACCCGCCTGGAATGAGCAAATTGATTTACCCGAACTAATCTCATATATATCCACTCTAGGCTAATTAGAGCCAACAATCTGTGATGAAGAAATATTAATAATGATAGGACTGCCCCTCTTCTCCTGTTTTAGATTACACATGGATGTCATTCTAAATTAATCATTATCTCAGTTTTCAAGTCTTCATCCAATAATGAACCTTTATCAAGTGTGTAGTTTGTATTTATTCTTCTTTTTTTTTTGTATAAAGAAATATGTATTTAAATTAAGCCCCTTGGTCCCATCGAGTGAAAGTCTAAAACCTATCTTGTGGGATCGTGGGCGGGAGGGTGAAAGGCGTGGTGTGACTTCACAACCGACCAAAGTATCCTTCCGCGCCAACAAGAACAGATGGATCACGGAAAACGTAGATGGCGCTAGCTACCGGACAGGTCTTGCGGAAAAATCATACGTTTGAAAATATCAGTTTTCTTGAGAACGTGTGAAATTTTTATGTTGATATTTTCAACACATCTTCTAAGATAATGTACCAATGTTTATTAATTGTTACATTTAAAAAAAACTGTTATGAAGCCGGCATTTTTATCGATATTTGATCACTGATAAAATTATAGAGGTGGTGTGTGTATAAAAAGTATAGCTTAATCAACATGCTTCTAGTCTTGAAGTGGGGAATGCCAGGCCTCCACCGTGGTTCGGATTCCACGTTAAACTGTAGATCCTCCATTTCATCTCACAATCACCTTACCATTACACATTAGCGTAAGTGTGTATAACCCGAACGGGTAGTAAGACGCAGAGCTAATAATAATAATAATAATTCTAGCCTTGAACAAACCGTTTCCGAAAAGAAATTTGCGAAACAATAAATAAAATCTTGAAGATAGCCGTTTGTTACCATGGCTCTGCATTTCCACGACAAATGAAAAAGGCCAATAGCCTTAATTTTAATTACTAAAGTCGGCTCGCTTTGATATATTTACTTCCGGATCAGATACCGTGCCAATAAATTACACTTTTTTTTTATCGGAACGATATTGACTGGTCTAAGTGGGAACTCATTTTTGTTTTTAGGAATATATTTATTATTTTTATTATTACTAGGTGTTGTGTCTTACGGCAGGTCCATTACTTTTGTCATTGAACTTAGACCGCCAATGCGTCCTGTCCTCTGCCTCCTTCTTCAGCTTCCAGAATTTTCTTCTTTCCTTCAAGTAATTCAATATTTGAATCCTCCTGCTTCTTAATCTTCTCTTTCCCTCAACCTTTCCTTCTATGACGTGCAGAAGACAGTTCCTCCTAAGGATCTGTCTGATTCACTTTGATTTGCACCAAAAAATTACATCCAAAATGTTTCTCTTATCACCCACTCTTCTTGGTACTTCTTCACTTGTCACCCTGTCTGTCTGTCTACCTGATCTTCTCGAGTCTTCTCCAGCACCACATTTCAAAGCTCTACTAGTTATGCACTGCTAAATTTAATTTAAATAAAATATATAGATACTACATATAACAACTGATATGCTTGGTCTTTTTCCTTTTTCTATAGAACTAAACAAATTCTTAATTGGGAATAAATATAAGTTTGATAAGAACAGAACAATCTTTCTTCATATCTTTATTTTTAACTCATAAAAGCAAAGGATTTAAAAAAAAATCAAACGTATGATTAATAAGCTAGCTAACAAACACTTGAAAGTTTGTTAATATATCAGATTGTTGACATAACCAATGATCCTGTTAAACAAATCTCAAGGTCTTGGTTGGGCTGGATCAATAAGCAGATACGGATTTAAACTAGAATGTGATTAATAGTATCTGATAATGTTTAGCAGATATTCCGTTCCTTCTGTCATTAAAACGATACATCAAACTTTTTACTGAAATATTGAATTAAAATAGAAATGGTTTATAAAGTGTTTTTACATCTTAATATGAAAACGTGTGATTCTTTTTTTTTTCATGGATAAAATTATAATCTGTATTTGAATTTCGTTAAGAGATAACCACGAGTAGTTTAAGAAATTAATTGATACCTAACTAACAAGGCTTCGATTACACCTTTTAGGGCTTTGTTCAGTTTTATTATATATATATTTTTTAAGCCTTTCTTTTACTCGGGAACCACAATGAAGACATTTTTTAAATGTTTATTGACTCTTGGTTGATATTGTGGTGATTTAAAGTGTGTGTTTTGTGATGGACAGTATTAAAAAGAAGAATTTCTTGTGCAATGCGCCAAGTAAATTAAGGTAAGCCATTTCAATTTTAAAAAAACAAATTGATTACTATTATATTTTGATGTTTTAAAAAAGGTTTTGTTTTTTGGCTTGATATAATTGATTTGATAAATTGTTTGTTAACATAAAGTAATATACTTATATTATATTATGTAAATAATAATGGTAGAATATTTATATTTATAGCTAAATAAATATCATTGTTTTAAAGGAATAATTTCTGAAACAAGTAAATTTGAACTAGTTACGTGGTCATGTGTGTACGTATAATAATTATGTGTGTGTATTTTATCATCAGTGATCTATGTGTATCCTATATAGATAAACATGATCATATAATAGAGGTGTGTAAACTCTATAAATCACACCACCACTCTCTATTTAAAGATATATTTCATTATTAAAATATTGTATTAGTGAATGAATACTTTTATATTTTATTTTTTAATTTATTCTTATGACACTTACTTACTCTATGACACTTGTAACTCGAACTCCCCCATGAAACCGGCCTAACCAAGCTTGACGTTTAGACCGCGTGTCCACCGTCATAGGTATGAAATATTGCTCATCCTTGCGACTTAATCGCCGCGACAAAATCGCCGTAACTTCAAGTCACGTTATTTATATGCGTAACTCAAAGTCGCTCACCTTTGCGATCGAGTCGCCGTCACCTCACAAGGTAGTAGTCGCATAGTAGTACCCATCTCATATAACTAAGTTTTGCATGAGGGCTTCTTGGACGTGACTAGTGGTGGCTCGAGTATGGGCGCTGCGGAACTGCAGCACCCCCTATTTCCACTTGATATTATCGATAACATTTAATATAATTAGTCCTTTTTTCTTTAATTCTCTCTTTATTTTTGTAGTACAATATATATATCCGTTAAGATTAATGTCAGTACTTCAGTAGCCATCTCCCAGTTTATGAAAAAGATACAAAAATCTTTGTATGGAACTGTGTGCTTAACAGTGCCAGCGACGTGGTGTTTGACTGTTGTGCGCTTGCGCACATAGAAGGGAAGTGGGTAGGAAGGCGGGACTGCCAGTTAGGGAAAGAACTGTTGCTCTCGCAGTGCAGGCTCTGGCGTGATGGTGGAAGGAATTGTTTTTTTTACTCATCGTGTGTTATGCTTAAAAACCGTGTACCATATTCTTGAATGTGATAAAGTGTAGAAGAGTGTAGAGCTAGATTATTATTCTGCTTCCAGCTATTCTATTTGATTCATTGTTTTCGGTTATTTTATTTAACATAAAGACTAAATGCGCTTGCAGTAATTATTGGAGAAAAATTTCCTCAATTGTCATCCAGAGATCAAGGAGAAAATTATAGGACCTTTTGCACAAATTAAAACAAGAAGAATGGATTTAATTTTTAAATGAATAGATCAAGCTTGAACTGTAACAATTTAAATTAAAGTAAGTAAAAAAGTTTTTTTTTGCTAAGATTTTATTAAGTTCCTGAATAAATTTTCTTTTTAGACATGTTTTTCTCCTCTTTTACACAATTTTAAAACAAAGGTTAAAAATTTTCTGAAGCAGCATCCCCACTAATTTTAGCTACGAGCCGCCACTGGTCGCGAATTTTTTTTATAATAGCCATAATCTTGTAGTTTAAAACATAATATGTGAAAATTACGCAATCTCTCGTGTGTTTGTGTGTGTAAAATGTCTTTATATCCTTCTCCCTTTTTACCCTTTTATCTTCATGTTGTTACCCTCTCCAAAACCCCACCACGGCCGGCCTCTTGGTTTATATGTATGCATTGCTGGCTATTAATATAGAGGTCCTGGATTCGATTCCCGGTGGAACCCAAAGTATTCCCCCCCCCCCCACCCAAGAAGAATAGTCCATATGGTTGCCATGGGCTGGTTAGTTGGACTTAGTTGGGTAAGGTTTAAAACTTCTACCGGCTCCACATAATCATCATAATCATCAATACCACATCTCGCTGGGACAAAGTAACCGCACATACATGGCGGGTCAACCTCAGAAGACGGTCACATACCCGCCACTCTCAGCAGACAACCAGGAATGACTAACCGATAAATACTGATGGCATACTTTAAATTAAAAACCACCCCTCATGTTCAACCCCTTGACTCGTTTTCAGTCCACTTTGGTGGCCGCATGGTCCAAGGCGCTATTCTCGCAGTAAACTAGACCACCGATGGCGGGGAGATCGAGGTTCGAATCTTGGTCGAATTTATAGAGATTTTTCAAAATGGTCTCCCACTCCTACACTAAAATGTGGGTACACTTTAGATAAATATAGCCTCCCTAATATCATTAGTGTAATTAGTAATCATTAATTAATATTAGCACCGCGTCTTACTACCCGTTCGGGTTATACCCACTTACGCTAACGTGTAATGGTAGGGTGATTGTGAGATGAAATGGAGGACCTACAGTTTAACGTGGGATCCGAACCACGGTGGAGGCCTGACATTCCCCACATTCATAAGTTGTGATTAATACACGTCTTGTCAGAGGTGAAGGAAGGGTTTGGTAACCAGATAAATCTGTGCCGGGACCAAGGATTGAACCCCGGACCCCCAGCACAGAAGTCCGACACCTTACCCCTAGACCACCAGGTCACCTGTGTAATTAGTATATAGAGCGTATAGCCTGAACGGGCAGTAAGACGCGGTGGACATATATTTAGGCAAACAGCTCAGTAGAAGCCACCAAACACTGAGCGGTGTCCTCACCTGCTGGACGTTGTCGGGGAGGCAGCCGATGATGCCCATGGTGAGCTGCTCCCCTCGCTCACCTGCCCTGCGGACCGTGACGTCACACGGGGAGGTCTCCGGTCGGATCACCTCTTGGCCCGTGACGTTGTCTTGCTGTGAGGTAGAGTTGGCGCCGAACATGGCGACAAGCCTGGAAACATCAAGGCACGGAGATAACGCTATTGACCCGCTTCGGTGGTCGAATGGTTCAAGGCGTCATCACTCTTGCAATAGACTGGACTGCCGTTGACAGAGAGATCGGGGCTCGAATCCCAGTACGGTGTACTCACGGCATTTCTTCCACAAATGGTTTCCCCCACTCTCTCTACGAAAATGTGGATACACTTTATCTAAATTAAACCTTCTTCATATAACCACTTCGGTGGTCACGTGGTCTAACGTGTTACTCTTGCAGTAGACTAGGCTGCCGATGATGGGGAGATCGAGGTTCTAATCTCAGTTGAGTGTAATGAGGATGATTTTTCCAAAATGGTTTTACACTCTCCCTCCATGAAAATGTGGGTACACTTCCTTTAAATATAACATTTCCAATCTCTAGAACCCTTAGTGTAACTAGTATATAGGCGTATAGCCCGTACGGGTAGTAAGACGTCGCGCTTAGAAAAAATGCAAGTTGGATTGTGGGGCTGAATTTTGACAATACTTTTTTTTTTATTTATTTAAAAAGTTTTGACAAAATTTCAGGACACCGTTCAAGATCTGTTGATATTAGAATATGCAGAAAACTTAGCTCTATGTTGCTACTGGAGAAAATTTTGATTTATTTTGGCCAAAAATTTTCAATTCTATAAAAACTGTAGAATTACTCGCGCATTGATCTAAACGTTCGTCTTAGGACTTTAAAATTGCTGGGATAGCCCAATTTGCACGGAAGAAACTTTAACAATTTACAAACATATTATGATTATTATTATTAGCACCGCGTCTTACTATACCCGTTCGGGTTATACGCACTTACGCTAATGTGTAATGGTAGGGTGATTGTGAGATGAAATGGAGGACCTACAGTTTAAACGTGGAATCCGAACCACGGTGGAGGTCTCGTACTCCCCACAGTCACAAGATGTCTTGTCAGAGGTGAAGGAAGGGTTTGGTAATCAGATAAATCTGTGCCGGGACCGTACAGACATATAAATTACGATCAACATCTTACTATATTGTAAGTGTATTATCTCATAGGTATTGAAATAGATATCAAAATCTACAGTTACAAATCGCATTACTTGACGTATGAATGTGTGAAGGTTGATTTATAAACTTTGTTATCTCTCTGATAAAGTTTTTACTGAAAATTAATTGTAACCAATCACAGGCCTTGTTTGATCAAATTTGTGTTGAGTAGGGGTCTATAAAGGAATGGGGAGTGGGAGTGGGGAATTTAATGGTAAACAAATCTATATCTTCTGTTAAACGTCAAAATACCGATAGGTTTGATATAGTGGTTTTCCCTCCTAACTCTGACTTGAAACACTGGGCTTCAATCCCAATCGATTGCCATGCGGACTATTTTTAATGAACACAAAACAATTAGGGTAGTTTTAGTAACGGATAGTCCAAAATAGAAGTCGAAAGCTTAGCAATAAATAAACACACATATCGAGTACCAATAAATATGCTGACCATTATCTTAATAAATAATCTTTAAACACTCGTTCTTAGACTCAATCTATATCCGGTTTGAGTCTCGATTATAAACTTCAAATAGCTATAAATACGAGTAGCTAGAGATCTGAAATAATCAGATTGTACTAGACCTTAAAATATGTTTTATATAAACACATAATTTAAAATTAAGTTTTTTTGGGTGTTCGATATAGTAGAATGGTGAATCGTTCCAATTAATTGGTTTGAAAATTGTAATTTAATATTCACTATTGTTCAATATAGTTGTTAAAATATATAAAAATTTACGTCATGAAAGTTAAATAAATAAATACCTGTTATGTTAGTCCACATATATTTAATAATTATCACCACAAAATATAGCTTTACTTAAAAGTAGTTTTAGAACCTACCTTATTTGTCGAGGGACTAAGAAAAACATCACATTCCCGAACATATAAACATACATTTTTAAATTAATAATTCATTCCGATTTGAGTTGGTGTCATGCGTGTAACGTTAGCTGCGCAGGAAGTTTTGCGCATTTAACCACATAATATTCTTTTCGGTTTGTTTCGATATATATATTACATTTAAATTTAACCATCATGCTGATAAATATGGATTTCCTGAATGTATATTCCATCGAAACAGGTGTCAGTTTATTGTGCCAAAGGCACCGCAAATAAACCGAAAGTTTCAAACCAACTTCAATGGCCTAGTGGAAACTTTTTAAATGAAGCGAAAAAGTTGTCATTAAATTCCAAGACATCCTTGACAAATATTCAATAGACGGGTCGCCATATGAAAAAAAAAAAATTTTGGTTTGTACTGGAGAATGTGTTATTTATTTTGGACAAAAAAATATTTTTCCATAAAAAAAATGCAAAAATCTCGCTATTTCTCACATACCCTTCCATCCCACCTTAATATGAGAAATTATGTATGCTATTATATTAATAGGTACCTACCCTATTAATTTAAGATATCTACGATAAATGAAGATAAAATATGATATTTATATTAAGAATCTTTTTTAATAAGCAGAAGTAGGACATGTAAAATCCAGATAATAGCTTGCCTTTAAAAAAAAATTATACCATTTTCTTTTACTTTTAGGTTTTAATACCCGTTCGTGCTGTACACGTTTAATTACACTCCGGGGCTAGCGGTGGGTTAAGTAGAATTTAAAGAATGTATACTTACATTTGTGGGAAACCTTTTAGCAGAATATCGGTTGAAAATAGGAAATTTCAATATATTTCCAAGTAATAATTAACTTGTAGCCTATAGTTAGGTACTAATCAATTAGGCTTACTTAATTATTAATGGTAAAAGTGGTTTTTTAGAGGAAGTTCTTACATACGGCTAAAATGATATTTTGCAGTATCTTTAAATAATAATTGTTTTATTTAAACATTCCTCTGTCTTACCATTTTAAAATAAGGTATTTCTCGTTTGTTAAATCAATATAATGACTAAACACGTCTATTATAAAATGTAGCGAGCCATGAAAGTTAATTGGTTTAAAAATTAGAAAACCCTCGACAAATAATTATTGTGGGTGAATGATTCACTTTGCTTACTCAAATTTTCATGTTCAGTACCATCGGGCAGTTTTCTCCCTATTTAAACCTCCGACTTGAATTATTATTTTTTACAAAGTTTTTCAAACTTACTTTCATTATTTATCTGTCTTCGCTTAGCATTTGTTTTCTACATACAAATGTATATTGTTTGTTATATTGCGAATCTATTTTTTGTTACTTCTGACTTTATCTTAAATACTCTTTTTTTTTTTAACTTATGGGGTTGAAAAGTTTATGTAAATTATTTTTAAATATTGAACTACCAATTATTGTGATAGACAAAACATTTTTATCCAATGACTATGATATTCTATTGTATGTTTTTATGATTTCCCCCC
>CABFOW010001522.1:25772-35772 GCA_902141385.1 Timema californicum
TTTTTTTTTTTTCCCCCCCCCCCCCCCACTGTCCCCCCATATCACTGCGTCCTACTACCCATTCGTATTACACGCCCATATACTAATTACGCTACTCTGTTTGGGATGTGTAAGGTTGAATTTAGAGGAAATGTATACGAATTTTCGTGGAGAAAGAATAAGAAATTATTTAGGGACCCCCTCCCCCCCCTTTTGCACATTGGCAGTCTAATCTATTGCGATGGTAACGCCTTCGATCATGAGGGCACTGAGATGGATTATTTATGAAAATTATTATAAAACTAGAAAAAGGGAGGAAATACTTATATTAGAACATTTTTTAAAAAAGGGTGGAGGCCCACTTGTACCCT
The DNA here is from genome assembly GCA_902141385.1 of Timema californicum. Taxonomy (NCBI): domain Eukaryota; kingdom Metazoa; phylum Arthropoda; class Insecta; order Phasmatodea; family Timematidae; genus Timema; species Timema californicum. The sequence goes on from CABFOW010001522.1 coordinate 26,123, forward strand.
TTGTTTAACCTGTAAAGTAGCTAGCTTTCTTTGCATAGTTCCAATATGTTACAGCGTATAAAATAGGGCCATGGTGTAACTCATCAAGGTATGACTTTTTATACCTTTCAAGATAAATGGTGTGTGTGTGCCCAGTAGTCTATAATTCCTTACTGTGCCTGTAAGTTAATTCCAACCATTTACTTTATACTTCCTACATTAGTAAAGGAATGTAATACCGGTTAACCTTTTAGCTTTAATTCAAGCTCTTTAATTTATAAATAAAACTTTCCTTTTAAATAAATAAATAAATACATGTATATTATATAAATAAAATAAAATAAAAACTACATGAACCCACTAAAAAGGTAAAGAAAATAATATAGAATAATAAATTTTAAAATAATATATCAATATATTTTTTTATTTCTTGTTTTTAACAACCAAACAGAAATTATTCATTTTCAGGGATTAATTTGTTTCTTATATATTATTCGTCAACTTATTTTTAAAATACTCATAAGAAAATTATAGTTTTAAAATATATAGAAAAAAATAAAACTTTTTTTAAAAAAGAATTGCGAATGTAAAATTGCCCATAAGTTATTCAGAATTCACGAAGTTTCAGGGAAGGCAAATTTCCTCCCTGCTGTATCGAAGGATATCTATAATTAAAACGCTACGAAGTACAATGGGAAGGCTCCGTTGAAAAAGTTTAAGAAGAAATAAAAGAGGTTGAATATAAATAATGAGTGAGTGATTTTGAGTTCTTGTCTTTACCATTTTTTTTTCTTCTCCTGATATTTCCATAATTATTTTAGAGCTTGCTATTTGAAGACTGTAGAGGTTTTTTTTAGAATAGTAAGTCACTTATATGGTTATTCCTGCTTGGTAACTAATTTAAACTGGCATATGGTAATAAAAGAGTATTAGGAATCATTGAATTTATTTTTAAAAATAAATAAAGCCAGTCTTTGCCCCATTTTACAAATTATTGATGTGCTTAGAATGTATCTCTTTCATCCATTATGGTCGGTCTCATATTATGCAACAAAGAAAATCAGTTAGCTAGTTAGTAGGGTCACCACCACTCCCGAAAAATGCAACAATGAAATGTATTTCATATTGTAATATTAAGAAGTAAGTGCTACTAAATATATGGCCTTGCCATCACAGTAATTTTAATTCAATTTCAATCTTCTATTTTGTAATAATCATTTCATTTCATTTTTATTTAATTTTCCTTTATTAAAGTCTTAGAAACAATCGAGATCTATAACAGAATACCACCGAAGACACAAAATAACAGATGGTTTGAAAGATAAAACATAATAAATACATCATCTTTCTATACAGATGGCTACAATAATGCCGGGATCACGATCAACTAAACTTTAACTTAACGTAACGTTCACTTAAAGTTAACTTAACTTAAGAAAACATATGTGTCATCACGATTCATTTAACTTAACGTAAAGACTCGAGCCAAACATCTAAATTCCAGAGTATCTATGTGTTTTGATCTGTGAATGTTTACAGTTTTCAATATATATAATAAATATATGTTATTAAACTTTTTTTTGATATATTTAACTTTCCTATTTTAGTTTAGTTATTTTGTTTTAACGTCTGATCACTAAAACTTATACTAAAGAGTAAAGCCTGGTCATAAAACCTACAAATGAATTACTAAATATCCCTGTAAACGTCACTCGCATAGTGATTGGCTGGCTAGATCACGTGATACCCTTCATGTAACGTTCACTTAAAGTGAAAGACCTCCCAGATCATCTCTCACGTTAAGATAACTGCATCGTGATCGCTTTAATTTTAAAACACGAGGAAATCCTTTACGTTAAGTGACGTTATGTTAACTTTAAGTTAACGTTTAGTTGATCGTAAGTCCGGCGTAAACAAACTAAGGTAATAATTAGGAAAGCAAGAAAAATATGATTCAGTATTAATATTTATTTTTAGGGAACATATTGGCAAGAAATTTTACCATTAGAAATGTTAAAAACAAAAGGGCAATCTCAATAATAATAAAAATGATGATAATAATAATAAGAAGAATAAAGGATACAATAATCGTCTTTATTAGGGTGGAGTTAAGACCAGTGCCTTTTATTTAACTTAACCAACATAATTTATAATTAACCTATAAGTGTGTAAAATTAATATAATAGTTAAAAATTATTATTAAAATGTCTTGATTTGTTTTACATAAATACTAAACACATAGATTTTACATGTATTTATATTTATCGCTTTCTGTTAAGTAACTCTTTATTAAGGAGTTAATTAATTAATACTAGTATTTTGATATGATTGAGTTTAAATCCATGATTACAATTATATATATATAAAGCCTTAGAGGCAACGATGAGTAAAATTGTTTGGGAAAATGCATCCACATTGTCGTAAGAAGAGTTTGGTAACACTAGAGTATAGATCGCGTGTGGAAAAAAACACTTCCCAGTGCATCTAGCGTAGATGAGAACCCCAACCTTATCGTTCACTGACAATCCGGTTCCTTGTGAAATGGACGCGTTCTACCAGTGATATTCAACCTTTTTTGTTCGCGCACCCCCGAATATAGTTTTCCTTCAATATTGCACCGCCAAAGTTATTGGTGCATAATGCAAGGTCGACTTTGGTGGTATTTTTGTAAAGTGACGCGGTTATAATCTTAATTATTAAATATAACCGCTTTGCTCTTTAATACATAATGCATTCTCCAATTATTATTATTATTATTATTATTATCATTATTATTATTATTAACACCTCATCTTACTACCCGTTCGGGTTATACGCACTTACGCTAATGTGTAATGGTAGGGTGATTGTGAGATGAAATGGAGGACCTACAGTTTAACGTTGGATCCGAACCACGGTGGAGGCCTGGGCATTCCCCACATCCACAAGTTGTGATTAATTGCATTCTCCAAATCTTGCCAAATTTCTTATTATCACATTCTAAAATGTTGTATTTCCTCGACGTTTATAAAAAAGAAAAAAAAGAATGGGTTCTCATTGGATGATAATTCACCAAAAGGTTCGCGGGCCGCACAATATCATGGCTAAGGCCACACGTTTGATATGCCTGTAAAAATATATAATTTTTGTTTTATTGTGAATTTAATACATATATATATATATATGTGTGTGTGTGTGTGTGTGTGATGCAAGGAAACAACAAGGTACTCACCTATTCGAAAATAAATATACGTCAAGAGAAATACTAACTAGTTTTCCCTCGCGTTTAATTCTTTCATGTCGACACGTTCTATAATACAAACGTCCCGCCGCGGGTCACGTGACACGTCCCTCTTATCCAATACCGTCTCTCGCCCCGGTCTCACGTGACGACACCTCCGTTGCGGGCGCGCCACCCGACCAGCCAGACCCGACTGTCTCCAGAAAGAATCGGAAGTGCTTTCCAATAACACTGAACCTACCACCGTCTCCGCTGTAGAATAGGGGAGGTAAGAAGGGGGAGGGGAGGAAACAAAGCGCATCCCTTTCGCACATCCTACTACCCTAGCAAAAAAACATTGTTTTTTTTTAAAAAACAAAGAAGGAACTAGAATTGACAAAATATTGATCGAGTTTGGAAAAATGAATAAATATTTATATTTAGCACCGCGTCTTACTACCCGTTCGGGTTATACGCTTTTAGTACTAATTACTCTAATGGATTAGGAATTGGGAAGGTTGTATTAGAGGAAGTGAACCCGCATTTGCGTGGAGGGAGAGTGGAAAATCCTTTAGTAAAACCACCCCCAGTTCACCCGACTGAGATTCGAACCTCGATCTCCCCGTCCTCAGCAGTAGAGCTCAACACGACAAATAAATAAATACTAAGGTGGAAGTGTAGAGAGCACGAGGTAATAATTTTTTTTTGTAGTTTTTATATCAAAACATATTTTTGGTCAAAATAAATCAAATACAGTAGAGTCTCGGATACTCGACCTAATGTGAACTGAGATGATGTCGAGTTTTACGAATGAACTCGCATAAGATTCATGTTTACTATATCATGCTTACTAAACAAGGACAGTACAGTATCAAATATAATAGGTACAATACTGTACTGTAGTATTGTACGGTACAGTAACAGTAAAATATATTACGTGTTAATATAATGGTGTATATACATTTGTGTAATATACAGAAATGCAGTACAGTACTGTACATATAATATTGTATTGATTTGAATAACCCTTTAGTGAAGTGGAAAACTAACACACACAGCACTTGTAAAAACACTACAGCACAACTGTTCCACTCGAGTTACACAAACAAACTGAGAGGTTATACAGTTGAATGACCTTGGATTGTGATGACTGGTGCCAACAATTGTGTGCACATGTGTGTGTCGAGTTACGCGGAATGTCGAGTTATCGAGTGTCGCGTTTCCGAGACTCTATTGTAATTCTTACGTAGAAATATAGAGTTTAATTATTATTTTTTCACATGTTGAATATTTTCTCTTAATGGTGTTCTGAAATTTAATTATGTGTTCTCTTCATTTATAGATTTCTTATTTAATGCCTCAATGCTCATGACAGATATTTAACAACTATTGATATCATCGTGTGAAGAAAATTAAACTACTCGTTGCTACTGAAGCAATACAAATTTTCTATAAAAACTGAAAAAAATTACTTAAACTTTCGTTTCTTACATCCCCAGCTTAAATACATTTTCTTGTGGAGATTATATTCAAAGACCTTGAAAGTTGTTAGGCGGTTCGGATTCCGGTCGGTTGTAATGATGGTGATTTATCCTTGATGATTTTACACTCTCCATATACTCAGATGCGTGAACAGATCATCTAAATTCAACCTTACTCATCCCTAACTCACCAACGTAATCAATACTGATGCGTATAGCTAGAACAGTTAGTAAGACGCGGTGCTAAATAAAAATAAATAAAAGATACTTGTAGCCTTAACGGTATCAAGACGCCGTAAAACATTTTTTTTAAAGGACGAAAAAAACCCTGAATGCCTTTTACGGGAGTGTAACCTTGGTATTCTTCTAGCACTGAGCAAGATCTACGTCAGCAAGATCTATTTTTTCCCATCGCATCGGGACTACATAAATTTTAACGACGCTATTTCAGTAGGGATTAGGTAGGAACAATTTAAAACTAATTTGCTCACATTTGCGTGGAAGGGGAGTTGAAGACCACACAGGAAAAAAAACCCACTCTCAATACATCCAAGGTGGTATTTTATCCTAAACCTCTACGTCACCAGACTATACAAGATTGATGCCTTTGCAAATCTGCACATCACAGGTGAGCTTTTAAATTGTGCTAATCTCCAAGAAAATAATGATCCAATTTAATAATGTTGATATTTACTTGACACACTCCACTCTTCTTAGTTCCGTGAAAATTATTAAGCTCTTAACTAAATAGAGGCCAGTCCTTAGTTACAGTTCTCCCATGGCTTCTTTGGTGCTGACTGACAGCTCACAGCTGACAGCTTTGAAAAGTAACTAGACCAAACTATGTATCCCTACGCTGAACCATATGATCTGCAAAAGCATGTGTTTAGCAGCTGTCACTTCAGACAGTCAAAATATAATTTCTATATAAGAAACATATATGACTTTTTTTTTATTTATTGTTGATCTTGATATGTTGATGTTAGTTAGGCCTAGCATTAATTATTAATTTTTTCCACAATATTAAAATTTAAAAAATCTAGCATTTAATCTCATATTAGTTTTTATTATTATTATAAATTAATAATTTTTAATAACCTTTTTTTGTTATTTTACAAATTATTATTTGTTAATAGTATTATTAATAACATTATAAATGTGAAAAATCTAAATGTGTAGTATTACACGTAGAAAAAAAAACCACTCTCATAAACCTTTTTAACACTATTACAACATTTTAGAACACATTCTAAAGTAGTTTAAAGTGAGGAGTGGTAGTAATTAAAGTTAAGACTTAGATAGAAAACTCAGGAATAGCTATGACAAAATATATAGATTTTCAATTTAATTAATTAAATAATTTTAAAATTGGTAAATGGATTAAGTAACTTTTAATATTCAAAATATTGATTAAATTTTGCTTTTAATGAGCAACAAAATGTCATATATAAAAAATTTCAATAAATCGATATAATATTTAACTAAAACATGGATTGACGACCAATTTAAAATACACATATAAAATATTACAATTTAGTTACAAAATTTGGATACAACAAATTAAGAACAAAAGTAATGAAAATGTTCATGTTACAACGTTTTTGAAGAATATAATAATTTTAATTTTAAGGTTATGTATAAAATCTAAGCCTTATCTTGCTTCAGTCCCATTAATCCTTGTGATAATCAGCCACTAGAATGATGCTGATTCATATTCTTCTGACATATTTCGGTATAAAAATACCATAATCATGGACAACGTAAGATTGAATTAAAGAACAAGAAAAAAAAACTCGAGAATTATGTTGTACGAAAATCTTAATATATCACCGTTATATTGATGAATTTTTAAAAGACAATTAATAAACAAACAAACTTACCAACGTCGCTGTGCGGGATTAGATTCACTAGGCCTACTCTTTAACAGTTATAACAAAGTCTCTAATAAAACTACAATAACTTAAAGTCTTAGCCTGGTATTTATTTTATCAACCCTGGAGAAATACTCGCAGGTGATTTTTATTACACTTCACAGATTTTTTTGGATACTATAAAAATCCTAAAAATCGAGGTTTAGCCTACAGGGCAACACAACACAATCCTGGGGTTAAAAGATTTATTTTATAGTCTTGATACACTTAAATTTTAGAATAATTTATATCGGTCACTGAGAAACACTCGCTATTTTTTTTATCGCACGCTTTAATGTTATATTAGATAAATAATTATTCAAAGATCACTAAAAAACTGTATATTTTCCAATGATAATATGCTCATACACCGAAATGATATTCACAAAAGAACACACAGATTACTAAGTAGCCGAATTAATATTCGAAAAAGACACTGTATTATTCAAATTTGTAATAAAATTATTAACGGTAGTATAGACACGCCTAAATACAAATCAATAGTACTCAACTATAAAATATTTTGTTCTTCAACTTGTTGACTCACGCACGTGGTTTTATTAACTGTATTTTATACGTTAGTTCACTTATAATGTATATTTAAAATTGTTAGATTTTGGTTATGAGAATAACCGTTTGGTTGGTTGTTTATTATTGAAGTTTTCTTTAGCTGTTTAATTCTAATTAATTATTAAAAGCAAGAGAACGTTAAAAGTGGCCCTAAATGCTGAAAACAAATATGGCCACTAGATAGAAGCTATGCTGCCATTTGTTGACGTAGGGGAACTTATTACAGGTTAGACGGCGAGTTGTAATTAATACTCGTGTTTACAAAATTTTAAATTTATATTATTTCACAAACATTTTGTATGTTTTATCCTTTTTATTATAACAAACCATTTATTTATGTTAAAGATATGCGAGGCCAGTTATAAACATATTAATAACTGAATATAATACCATTAAATGTAAAATTTCACGCTCTATTTAACCTGTAATTGCAAAAAGAGTAAAAAGAAAAACTAGAATGAATTTACTAGACTTTATTTTCTTAAATTCGATTGTGAAAAATAAAATTATACTGTAATCTTGGGAGAAGTATTGTTAAAAGTGATTGGTAATATTTTTAAGTGGTACTAATAGTAGTAATTAGTAAATAATAATTATTTCCAAATATGTTGACAAAAGTTACTTTCAGACAATGTTGGCATTACTGATAACCATCTGTTAGCTGTCATGTAAAACCAAAGAAGTGATAATGACACTGTATGTTGGCTGCACTCCTTCCTATTGAGAAAAAGGTTTGGTCCTTGGTATGGCTGAAAAACACATGTTTCAATAGGTTAAACTACCCCCCCTCGGTGGTGTAGTCGGCTAACGCGTTAGTCGTGTTGAGCTAGACCACCGAGGACGGGGAGATCAAGGTTCGAATCTCGATCGGGTGAACTGGGGGTGGTTTTTCCTAAATAGTTTTCCAATCTCCCTCCATAAAAATGCGGGTTCACTTCCTCTAATTCAACCTTCCCAATTCATAATCCATTAGTGTAATTAGTACTTAAAAGCGTATAACCCGAACGGGTAGTAAGACGCAGTGCTAAATAATAATAATAATAATAATAATAATATGTTAAATTGAGGTGAAGACGAATTAATGGCCTGGATATTAAGTGTTGTGCCTGTTCTAAAGTTAAGTTAGCTCGTAAGTCGTGTGCTGATATAATAATTCGGTTTTAATAAGACTCGGTTTATTACGCCTAATAAATAAAACTAAACATATACAAATACACTATGTATGTAAAGTGCAGCTAGGTACAACTTGACAGAATGTTCAGGTTCCCAGGGTTGTGACGTCACGTCGTCGATACCTGTCTCTATAACTCCTCCCTCCCCCTCCTTCTCCTTTCAACTCCCACATACACCCCACCCTCTTCGCCCGTCATTCCCTTTAGTTTCTAACCAGTCTTGACTGTTAAGGGGTGTTCACAAAAAGTTCGACGATTAACAAAATAAACAAAACGCACAAAGCTATTATTATTATTATTAAATAATTTAAATAAATAATACAGAGTTTGAGGACATTAAATACTTTCCAATTTTTATTTTTAGCACCGTAAGTTACTAACCGTCCGAGATATACGATTATAAACTAATTTAACTATTTGTTTTAGGGATTAAGAAAGTTATATTTATAGGAAGTGTACCCATATTTGTGTGGAGGGAGTGTGGAAAACCATTTTAGTAAAAACCTAGTACACCCTAACGAAATTCGAACCTCAATTTCCCCGTCAATATCAGTAACACAAGAGTAGCCCGTTAGATCAGGCGGCCACTGAAATGGGTCCCAATATTTATAATTTTTGTAAATAGATGTGACTGTTTTACATCGTCATTAATTACTTTCTATTCTAGTGGATAGTGACTGTTCTTCTTGATCCCTAAATAATTTTGCGAAAGATATACATTTTATATAAATTATTACTCAAACTCAAGACGTGTATTAATCACAACTTGTGAATGTGTGGAATACCAGGCCTTCATTGTGGTTCGGATCCCACGTTAAACTGTAGGTCCTTCATTTCATCTCACAATCACCCTACCATGACACATTAGCGTAAGTGCGTATAAACCGAACGGGTAGTAAGACACGGTGCTAATAATAATTTTACTCAAACATTATATTGACCCATTTCACCCTTTTATGACCCAAATAATCAAAATATTGATCCCATTTTCCCACACAAATAAAGTGCCCAAAATTAAAAACTATTTTGAAAGTTTACTTATTAAATGTTAATATTTATTATTATTATTATAATTATTATTATTATTATTATTATTATTATTATTATGTGTAATGGTAGGGTGATTGTGAGGTGAACTGGTGGACCTACAGTTTAACGTAGGATCCGAACCACAGTGGAGGCCTGACATTCCACATATTCACAAGTTGTGATTAATACACGTCTTGTCAGAGGTGAAGGAAGGGTTTTGGTAATCAGATAGATCTGTTCAGAGACCAAGGATTGAACCCAGGACCCCTAGCAAAAAAGTCTGACACCTTACACGTTGATCGCCAGGTAA
>CABFOW010001522.1:38272-85952 GCA_902141385.1 Timema californicum
AATTTAGAGTCATGTAATTACTTTAAGTGGATATTTCACGTGACCTTTCTATATACAAATATACTATGTCAACACAATATTTTCAAACTCACATAACCTAGGACAGGGCATCTAAAGTTTGTCACACACGTGCCTGTAGATCATCGTATTGGCCTGGTACCTGTTTTGTTTTGATAAATGTTAGCGCACACTCGTGCGTGTCAAACTGAATCGGATCATGTCAACCTTATTTTGTATTAAAATGGAGGAAAACTCAAATAGCAAATATTTTCCAAGACGCTATAATGTGTTCCTGCCTTAATACTACACTGCTATCCCTAGTGTCTAGATATTCACTAATTGTATAACGGGACAATCCCGTATGAATCGTAAATATCTTCTTCAGTGCATCCTGGAATCGAAACGGTGTCCTCTAGACTTGTGGTTGAACACCACTAACCACAAATCCGCGGGAACGGTAGTTTTATATAATTTGGCATATGGTACTTTTTCTCTTGGACTCAATTTACAAATTGTTTGGGCTAAGGAAGTTTAAGTTATCTCAAAGAACGTTTTATGGGAATTCAGGTTAACTTATAAGCCATTTTCCTTTCTCATAATAAAGTCTCATCTAAAGAGTCCGTAAGCTCCCCATCCGTATAGTCCTTAAGTCCTTATAAACGGAAATTGCATCTAAACAGTCCGTATCTTTAATCACGTGATCGTACCAACCAATGAGAAGGTTGGAGACTACGTCCGATTAAACTCTTCAAAAGAAAATTATCTGTAGAAAGGCGCAAGTAGACATGATCAGTGAAAAAGAGGTCATAAAGACTAATAATGTGAAGTATAACCTACCAAAGCGACGCTGACGCCACTCTTTCAGACAGCTTGGTATTGCTCAGAAAATTATTTCTGAGATTCCACGCTTCCCGGAGTTTTAAAATTTTCAGAAATATATTTCTGAAATATTTCCGTTAGTAAAACTCGCTGGCATTGGTGCTTTCATTTCAACGCGCGCGCGCACATAATATTTACTTTGCTATGATCGGTAGTCCTCAACATTCGGTATCAAATAGTCCTTAGAAAGTTAAAGTTGTTTCAACTTCTACGTAGTGGTAAGGACTAAGGACTATGGACTCTGCAAACAATGCCATCTGTTTGGACGTAGTCGTTTTCTTACGCATCTTACGCACACGTAGTCTGTAGATGGGGCTAAATTCTCTTTGAGATGTGAACTCAGACTAAGAGGAAGAGATAGCTAATAGGAAGGAAGGGATGAGACACTAGATGGGAAAGAGATAGATATATAGGTGGGATTCCATAGAGATTGAGGCAACTCGAGTCTAGAATACTGTGCGTATTTCTGAATAGTTTTACCGAATGCATGGTTGAGCCGGAGTATTCAGATGGTTGTGGAGGTGGGGTGGAGGAGGTAGGCGGGAATATAAGCGGGGGTGGGAAAAAACACTGATGTTACAAGCCTCCACTAGGGGGAGGGAACTGTTATGATGAGGAGGGGGGAAGAAGAAAGGGAGGGGAGATATTCAAAGAGTTAAACGTTTCCAAGGGGTGGGATTGGTGAGGTTTGAATAGCAGAAAATAGAACATTATTTTTGAAGGTAGAACATTTATCGAAGTTGGCTGGGATTTTTTTTAAAAAACTCCATAAATTTGCATTGAAATAGATTGCGTGTTATACTTCTACTTATATAAGTTGATTAATCTTCAGTTGACAGCCTTTATGGTATAATGGTCAGAATTCCTAGCTACAGATCCGGAGGTCCTGGGTTCGATTCTCGGAACTTGCTGATTTTCTGTGAATCAATTGGTCTGGAACGGGGTCAACTCAGCCTTATAAGAAGAAATGAGGATCTACTTGAACGGAAAAAGTAACGGCTCCGGTTTGGAAAACTAATGGTAAGAGGGTTCGTTGTGATGAAAGTCTTCACTATCATCGCCAACAGACGGCGGTCGCTCTGTCGGTATGGCTTGATTGCAGGCTAACGCCACTGAGTATTTGTCGCGGCTGGGAATCGAATCTCAACCTCCCATTAGAATCCATATTATGTTGATGCCTTAGCTCACGTGTCTATTAATAATGATTTCTCTCCCCCTCCCTCATTATTACTCAATGAAAATGTTGGTACAGTCCCTATAGATTAATACCTTCTCCCTTTATTCTTTAAACTACTAACAAATTTATAAAATGATGAATCATTGTAATTATTCTATAAAATGTCTCTAAAACAACAAATAAATACGGGATGTATGGATGACACATTCCGGCGAGTTTTCACCCAATAACGCATTGTTATTTTGAAAAATTATTATTTTATGAAATTTTGAAGCGTTCACTTTAAATTTACTAGCATTTATTTCCATCCATTATTGTTTCCAGCCTGTGGCCTGGGCCAGTTTTTTATTCACGCCATATATTTTCCACTACCGGCTTGCTAGGCCTGTCGTAAGTTCATATACCTTATAATCTAACTTAGGACTAGGACAGGCACAACATCCAATACCCGGCCATTAATTCATCACTGTGAAAGGCTAAACCCAGATTTCACCATTGATAAATATTTCGGCCATGCCAGGAATAGAACCCAGGACCCTAAGTTTAATAGACAGATAGACAGACACGCCACTGACCGAGATAAGATGTCGGACTAAATTCATTAGTACAAATAGCAAAATATTGCAGGCTAATCAGTCCAATTTTAATAGGTTTAAAGAAAATACAAACTTATTCTTCTGCAGCCAATATTTATACAATTTTATTATATTATGAGTGTTATTTTACATGTATGGATAATATCTATCAAAAGTATCCGCTGTAGGTTATATGTATTGATGCATGAATACGTGAAAATAAATTAAATACTTTTAGATAGCTTCATATGAAATTAGGACTGTGGCTTTTACTTTAATATTAAGTGTATATTTAGGTAGTAATACAAATGTTAGTTAATAACATTACAACCAGTGGTTTTTTTTCTCCTGTGCACTTTAAAATGTTTTGGTAAAAATAACCAATAAAAACCATTAATTGCAAGGTAGAGACAAGTTAAGAATAGCAAAAATAAAATAGCACAATAAGTAGTTAGGAAAACCCGTGTACGGAAATATGACAGTAATGTGTTCTTGACCTTCATGTAACCGGGAGATGATTTCAGAGGTGGAGTTGGGAGATGATTTCAGAGGCGAAAACCGCAAGCTGAAAAGGCAGTAGGTTACTTCGATAAGGTTCCACTACAAAATGGTTATTACCTCAGTATATGGTTTGCGCTTGTGCAGTCAAGTCAAGTACGCGAAGCAGGTATTAGTTAACTAAGGACATTTTCAATATTTTTGTGCGCACAGTTTATCTTCTGGAAATAAATTCGTTCATTATTAAAACAAAGAACTATTTAACGTTTGCATTGATTCAACAAAGACAAAAAACTTTAAAAATCTAATATTAATAATTGATATTAAAGTGTATTCTTAAGAGTTTTGGACAGTGATTTATATATTATATTAACGTTTTGGTTTGTAAGTTATCACTTTAACAATGTTTCCGTCTTTTCCACTGATGATCATCACACAACTAACAGCTCTACGAATGTGCTCCTGTGTGTCTCAAGGACGTCTTTTAAATGCCAGCGCGTACGCCCCGGGCGATAATAATATTCACCACGTGGTTCCCATAAAAGATTATAACGAAATATATCATTTGTCAAATTACTCTGACGATGCTTCACCAACAAACAGCACCCAGAGCTTTTATCATTATTCTTACACTGAGCCGATCAAAAAGAGTAGTTTGCACCAGCAGTTCCATCAATATCAGTTCTATTCAAGTTCACTGAAATCACAAAATGGTACCAACATAAACAGAACTGTGTTACAACCTTCCCATTCATCTACAAACTCATCAGTGACTAACATCCCAATGGTAGGCCTGTCTAATCATAAAATCCCAAAAGACGTATTAAATTCAAGGCAGAATTCTTCAAGTAATATAAGTTCGTCACAACAAACAGGACAAGATTTATCACCACAAACTTTCGAAACCCGAGAGCCATTAATCGTGGGGATCGTGTTAAGAAACAAACAACACAATTTGTTAAGTAATGGAACTATTTCAAACAGTAATTTACCTGATATTTCAGACCTATTGAAAGATAGCTCAGCCCTTGCAAATAGAAGTTCAGCCCACCAGCAATCATCTCCTAATTTATTTCTAAATTGCAATACTAGTCAACCCCTTGACATTCCGAAGCAAACCAACCATTTTGAAAGCGCTTCTTTTCCGAAATTTCCTCAATCAAACACGTCAGCTGTTTCAACACGATCTCCTACAGTTCACCCTCAACTTTACAAATCAACCGATCGAGAAAATCTGAAACATTTATCCGATGCTATAAGCACGAATGAAGTTCTTCTGCAAGCCTATCAAAAGTTCCTCTTGGAAAGATTCCCTCCAAATTTCCGTGATAGTGACGTCAGAATAGTTCCTGGTCACGTCACAAGAGCGGGCATCACCCCTTTGAGTCGGCCAGCGACCGGTTTCAAACCAGTGACGCCGACACGGCTTGCATCGAGGCTTGGACCAGTCGATGACTCATCAATATCGCAATCTGAGTCATCGAAAGGAGACGCGGAGCCACCTTTTCCTGACACTGATCATGGGTTGAAGAATTACAGGAATGTGTCTGAGGGAGCTGTTGATAGTTCTTTGCTTGGCGGTATTGGGTATCGTCTCCTGCCGACATCTCCGGACGAATCCGAGAGGAATCCTGACCCTTTCCTCACCCGGGCTGTACCTAGTGGCCAGGGTAACTCGACAGTGTCCAAACATATTTAATAATAATTTACTTAATTAAGCTATGACACTATTAGATTAGTTAGAAATCGGAAAAACTTAAGGTGAGACTATGGATTTTACAAAATATATATAGCAAATTAATGTAAGTTCACATCAAATAAATTACCTAAAAAATAAAGAATTAGATTTTTAGTTTGTTTCACTGTTTGACCTTGATTTATTTAACATGTTTTATAATGTATTTTTTTTTACAACATTTTCACAAAAGAAATACATTAAAACCATTGATAATTTATATAAAGAGTGTTGAACCCTTTTCGGATTAGCAAATTTTATTATATGAAATTAATATCCCCCTGAAGAGTTAAAAGGTAATATAAATATATATACATACATACATATATTTACTTAACATATATAGTATTTTTGTATATGCATGTACAGCACATACAGTATTTAAATAAATGGTTACTTAATATAATAATTTTAAATAAATACACAACAAAACTAAATTTATCATTTCTTCTTAAAAGTCTAAAAAAAGTTTTTTTTAATTCTTTTTTATTATGTTTATATCTTAACAAATAAAGGTTTTACTTACGTAAAATATTTATTTGGCAGTTCAGCTACTGAAAAAAATATAAAACAAAAATTGGGTTAAGCGTTCTAGATATAGTGAATTTCGGATATTAGAGGCGCGGATATGGTAGGTGTTACTGTAATATAAATAATCTTCTAAGCAGAGCAAAGAATTGTGTAATCTAAAAATTTATGTTTGTCTTAGTCGAATATTTCTGGAATAAAATGTGTTTAGGCTACTAAAATACATTTAATACCTTCCAAGTAACACAATTATACTAGAGAAATTAAATTTATATTTTATATACGTAGTTTTACGCAAACTTATAGATAAGAAAATAAATGAAAACAGAAATAATTGGGAAGGAGATCTTATGCTAGTTTAAACGATGGTTTTAAAAATAAGTTTTGTTTAATTTTTTTTTCACTATTAAAGGCTATAGATAATTCACTGAATTATATTTCTTGTCAGATTTTGTGTATCAAACCATACACAAAATGTAAGACGGTATTTTCCTTCTCAAATAACCTGTGATCCTTATATAAAATAAATAAACAATCAAATATAAACAACTACCTAGTACAACGAGAAAAGGATAGGTATTGTTATGAATATAAACAATGTTGAGTTAAACTCCTTAACAAAAAGTCCCGTATTTCTGATAGCATAACAACGTATCCATTCAACATGCAATAGTCCCACCATTCCCCCACCCACCAATCCACCCATTAATTGATTAAACCCGCCCTCAGGCCCACCCTCGCTTTTAACTTATTCACCAACAGAACTAATTCATCTGTTGATTATGCTATTTTTCCCATCGTATGGTAATGTTAAAACTCAGTTATATTTTTTTTAAATACATTTTATCACACATAGCATATTTTATAAGCCATTTTCTTCTTCAAGATATTTCACTCAGGAAGGTAAGCTAGATGAAATTAAATTACTATTAATTATTCTGTCTTATGTTTTGATAAGGAAATAGATTTTTACTTTAAGACATATAAAGCAATGTATAGTTTTATTTTCTATACAGGGTGACCTGGCGGTATAGAGGTAAGGTGTCGGACTTCTGTGTTGGGGGTGAGGGGTTCAATCCTCGGTACCGGCGCAGATTTATCTGATTGCAAAACCCTTCCTTCCTTCACCTCTGACAATACGTGTATTAATCACATCTTGTGAATGTGGGGAATGCCAGGCCTCCACCGTGGTTCGGATTCCAAGTTAAACTGTGGGTCCTCCATTTAATCTCACAATCACCCTACTATTACACATTAGCGCGTGTGTAACCCAAACGGGTAATAAGACGCGGTGCTAGTAGTAGTAGTAGTAGTAGTAGTATTTGCAATACAACTATATAATTAGATTAATCCAGATATCCATAGTGTCTAAAATAGGATTAGCTTTTTTTATATTATCATATAATTCTATACAAACTAATTGATTAATTTTCCTATATAACTAAACGTACACTAAAAATAAGGTTATACATTATTGTAGCTATACACCGAAAAATATGAACACAGTGGGCCAACAGAATAAACACTGAACTCAACTAGTTTTTCCGGGAATGGTACGGTTTGTGTCAAGTTCCAAGCCAGGTACAGAGAGGGTGTTTTTTCTAAACAGTTTTCCAATCTCCCTCCACATTAATGCGCGTGCATTCCATTACATTCTAACTTACTCAACCCTATACCAGGGATAGGGGGTGGGAGGAGCATAATATTGTCTACTATGGACTACTATAAGTTAATTTAAGTGAGAGATAATTTGGGGCATTACATGATTATTTTTAGACTAGTAAAATCTATTCAGGGTGCAATAGGCTAATACGATTTTTAGCGAACAGTATTGGTGTATAGGTTTATTTACACGTTCGCCGAAAATAGAGAACAGAATTGAGACCCAGTGGCGCAGAAATTGGTACACTTTAAGTTGACCCACGATGCATTATAACGCTAGCTTAAAACAGCTGATTATCAACATATTTTAATTTCTAGTAGATAAACATATATTTTAGATCATTCTCCCGTTGGGTGTTTTCAAATTATAACGCTGTGTTGGGGCACAATCCAATACATAGATAAACAAGCTTTATATTTATTTAATTACCACCGCTTCTTACTACCCGTTTAGGTTATACGCTTACGTACTAATTACGCTAATGGATTATGAATTGGGAAGGTTGAATTTAGAGGAAGTGAACCCGCATTTGCTTGGAGGGGGGGAGTGGAAAAAACCATTTAGGAAAAACCATCCTAAGTTCACCCGACCGAGATTAGAACCTCAATCTCCCCGTTCTAGGCAGTCGAGCTCAACACAACTAGCGCGTTAGCCAACTACGCCACCGAGGCGGGTAAACGCTTTATATTATCGGATTATTTCTAAATCTCCTCACAACGGCAAACTAAGCCGTCTGCTTCCTGTTAGCTATACAGCGCATGCGTTATCATATGCTCATGCGCACTGATTCGAGATGGTTGGGCTTTAGATTTGATTGGTTCTCCTGTGTTGAAGATCTCAGACAGAGCGGACAAAGTAAAGATGAGTTGAACTTTAGCGGAAGAGCTCGCGCTGATGAGGCGGAAATCTTGTGATTGGCTTGGAGCTCGTCACGTGACTACGCTTCTGTTATGCGCTTTTTTTTTCGAACGTGTGAATCCATAGTAAAAGTACATTTCTAATTCCATCGTCTTGCTACCCATTTGAGCTAAACGTATTTAATTATTCTAATGATTTAAGGACGAAGAATTTAGTAATTAAAGGAAATATACCCACACATCTATATCGTCATTAATTTATTTGAACATCTAGAGGTAACATTACATTGCCTCTTAATATAAGCTGCAGTAGCCCTATGACTTGTTTAGTAATTAAAGGAAATATACTCACACATCTATATCGTCATTAATTTATTTGAACATCTAGAGGTAACATTACATTGCCTCTTAATATAAGCTACAGTAGCCCTATGACTTCTTTAGTGCTGACTGACAGCTCACAGTGGACAGCTGACGGCTTTGAAAAGTTACCAGACTAAATTATGTATCCCTACGCCGAACCATATGATCTGCAAACACATGTGTTTAGCAGCTGTCACTTTTGACGGTCAAAATTTAGGTATATACCTAAACGTTGACTGTCAGAAGTCAGCTGTGAGCTGTCAGTCAGCACCAAAGAAGCCACGGGGCTGCTGTATTTAAATTGTGAGGAGCCTAGTTAGGTAGCATACAAGCTGGACCAACTTTGGTAGCCCCTATCGTTTCGCCAAAGATAATACCTTTATCGCGTTACTGGTGTTTGTGGTCATACGCTTTTCAAAACAATCGAAAGTGGATTTGTGATGCTACACATACTGTAGCTTTGCTTGGTACAAATATATGTATACCAACGTTTCAGAAATGATTCACCGTTGAGAAAATAATCTCGGACAAACGTAAGCCATGGACGTTAAGGTATAGGCTATATTCCGTGACGTCACTAACTGAACACACACAACTATGTATATATTTTAATCCAACCGTTTTATATTTGATATTATATGAAGTAAAATGTATAAAGTGGGTAGGAAAACCTTTTTTTTTACGCACAAACCCTTTATTTTAATCTATTTTATAAGATTAAATTTAACTAAAATGTAATTATATAAAAAAACTAGTGCTTATTATTTTAATTTATCACCGCATCTTACTACCTGTTCGGGTTATACGCTTAAGTACTGATTACGCCAATTGATTAGGAAGTGGGAAGGTTGAATTTAGAGGAAGTGAACCCGCATTTCCATGGAGGGCGAGTGGAAAACCACTTAGGAAAAACCACCCTCAGTTCACCCGACCAAGATTTTAACCTCGATCTCCCCATCCTTGTCAGCCGAGCTCAACATGACTAGCGCGTTAGCTAACTACGCCATCGAGGCGGGTCTTAAAATTATTACCTCGTTAAAAAGTCTCTACATAGAAATAGTGTCGTTTATATTTTAGAAAAGGAAAAAAAAAGACACTGTTTTAATGAATTTTTAGAAAAAAATAATTTAATAATGGCCGTAAGGTCAATCAATTATCAATGTTGAGTTTATATGGTAATAAGAGCTATATCGTTGAGAAATGATATATTTAAAATAAGAAAAACTATTGACTTAGACCACTTCCTTTGATGAATCATTTAGGGGCCAACCAATTTAACATGTTTTTTTTAATCAATGTATTATCAAAATAAATGTTTGAATCAAGTTTAAAAACATTTTGTTTTCATGTAAACCATTTAATTAGTTCAGGATGGACAAGGCTGGGTGGTATACTTTTGTAAGTGTTAATTAAAAATATATGTAGGTAAGTCAGTATTCTATAAACGCTTGCTATGGGATTATATATTGAAATTGAATACAATTTATTAAATTAGGAATTTTCGAGAAAAATATCGAAAATTTCAAGTAATATTGTTTTTCAAGTTTTGTAAAAATCTTCAAGTCGAGACCGAATAGCTATCAAAATTCGAATCCAACTCAAATACCCCTATAATATAATATTTTATATACAACCACTAGGGAAACTATATAGTGATTATTTTTTAGTCCCGTGAAGTAAGCCAACCTGCTTGATTTAAGTGGATGCTATTACTAACCTAACCCTTTAAGAGTAGATAATCCGCTTTACTTTAAATCAACTAGGGTTGCATAGTGTATGTGTTGCAGGTGTGTGAAGAAAAGAATCAGTTTATCATATATTTTTAGCACCATGTCTTACTACCCTTTTGAAAATATATGCCTATGTTCTAATTACACTAACGTTTTTCAAGGATTAGGAAGATTTTTAATTATTAGAAAGTTCACCCACATTTGAGTGGAAAACCATTTATGGAAAAAAAAACACCCTCAGTGCACCCATCTGGGATCGAAACCCGATCTCCCCGTCATCGGCAGTCTAGTCTAATATGAGAGTAGCGCATTAGACCACGTGGATATTGAAGTGGGTATTAGTAAAATTAACTCTTCTCTTAATAAACATGAATTTTAATATAAATATATATTACAATATATTAAAAAGTGGGTGTTTTTGGGGTTTACTCAAACTCAAAAGTAAAGATTATCTTAAAATATCTCTTAATTATACACCAATCAAACATAGAATGTATGCCTAAGGCACATATTACTCCTATTTTTAAGATAAAAATCCAATATTTTTACCTAAAACGACACATTACACTCCTTGCAAGATAAACTGATATGCTTACTAATATAAACACCCTAATGTTTTGATTTTGTAATCTATAATAATAAAATGAAGGGTTTGTCTGTTTGTTTGTATGTGTGCAATTCCCAGCCAAATCTACGGCACGCGGAGATTTGAAATATTTAACATAGGTGGACGGAAATATGTCCGAATGCGCCTCGAAGCCGTATTTTTAAATTTAAAATTACCTTTTTTAATTAGGCTATTTTTAACAAATTTTTGATGAACATATTTGTATCTGGTTTACAATTACGTTTCAGATATACGGGTACCATGAGAGTTAAAGGGGGGTCTTATATATTTATTATACCACAGTGGGTCAAGGGCAGCGCCGTGCGGGGTTGCTAGTTTTTATATCTCAAGCATTTAATGCAAGTTAAGAGTTTTTATTATTAAGAATCATATTTAAAGGTAATTTAAATTAACTCACTGCCGTACCTAACTTATCATCATATGACTTTAAACTTTGATCCTACTGGTACTCTAATAAAATTATCTAGTATCTGATTGGCCAGTGATTGAAATAACAATTAAATAATGTACCCACTTTAGTGGACGCGTGATCTAAGCTGTTACTCTCGCAATTAGACTAAACTGTCTATGCTGGGGTGGTCAAGGTTCGAATCTCGGTAGGGTATAGTCAGTTTTTTCTCTCTAAAATGGCTTTCTACTATCACCCACACAAATGTGCGTAAACCTCCTCTAAATATACCTTCATCATCCCTAAAACTATTAGCGTAATTTAGCGCGTATGTGTATAACATCAACGGGTAGTAAGACGCTGTGCTAAAAAAAACCCAATATTATTATTATTATTATTATTATTATTAAAATCAACTTCATTTCCATTCATTTTCCAGTTATAAAACAACTACCAATTTTCCCAGGCCGCAGACTTTATTTGATTCTGTATTCACACATAAATTTAAATATACAATATCCATACAATGCAATGGCGCATTTTATAATATTTGTACACGGCGGGAAAAACGTCATTTGTTTGAAAGACATTACTATAAATGATAACATGTTGTAAAATGTTCACCGGAATAAATATTTAAATATGTTATGGTACATCTGGGTAAAAGCCAAGCCCAGAACTGATTCCTATTTGTTAAAACTGTTAGTGAAAAAAACAAACAAAAAACAATATACATTATGAGATGAAATCTTTCTTTCTCACTCCAACTTTAAACATTCCAATTTTACATAGAATGAGTTTTTTTTAAAACACACATTATATTTAGGATATCTATCAAAAGGGGAAGATATATATGACATGACTTAAGGTATGAATATATGAAAATATATCTTAGTAGCTTTTTTAACTGTTAGATAAAACTCTTCTTATACAAATTGGTCTGAATAAATGTTTTTCTTAAGGCGTCATATGGATGGCAGGAACGAGCAAATTAAATAGCTTACTACCCGCTTTGGTGGGCAAATGGTCTAAACACGCTACTCTCGCAGTAGACTAGACTTCTGATGACGGTGATATCGAAGTTCGAATCTTGGTCGGGTGTACTGAGGGGTAGTTTTCCCCAAATGGTTTTCCTCTAACTCCACGTAAATTCTGGTACACTTCTTACAAATATAACCTTCCTAATTCCTAACATATTAGCGCACTTAGTACATAGGTGTATAATGCAAAAAGGGTAGTAAAAAAAAGTGCTAAAAAACTGGCTTATTATCGTTGCCTACTTGGTGATATCGAAGAAGAAATTCAAAGCATGTTAAATCTTAGCTAAGTGCTCTTAATTTAATCATTCTTTTAGACGCCAAAGAACGAAATAGAAATAACGGAAAACAAAAATATGTATAGGCTTCTTCCCTATGTGTTGATAGCATTTCCACTCTTCTTCTGACGAATATACACACTCACTCTACTATTTGCACCCAAACAATATTAAAAAAAATTTTTTTGCCTTGTTTACAATTATAAATATATATACAGAGTAAGGCCGAAACAATTAGACGATTAGTAAGTTGAAAATTAACACTTTAATTGATAAGTAAATACTCACTAGCTTATTAAAATTATACTATATATTTTTTTCACCCTTTGTTACTCAGGTGAGCTACAACGGACGTCAGGTAAACCTCAGCTCGTTGTCCATCGCGTTCCTCAGCCTAGATCTTCTAATTATTTCCACCCCATCCTCTATAGCTCTACGGACTCTTTTTAAATCTAAATCCTGAAAGGGATATTCCTGTTGGCCATTTTCATGATTAGATAGGCTAAGCTGTAGACGATAAAAAAAGTATACCAAAAATATTTCAATATTAAAAAACTAGCTTTATTACAATCTAAGAATATTTTTTTAGTTATTTAGGAGCTTATGGTTTTATTTTTAATGTTATAGCTTTGAAATCAGTCTATTTAAACGTAAATTCATCAAGGAATATCAGGATATTCAACTATCTGGACAACCCGCTTCGGTGACCACGTGGTATAAGGCGTTACTCTCATGGTAGACTAGACTCACGATGATGGGAAAATCAAGGTTCGAATCTCGTTCGGGTGTACTGAGTTTTTCTCCCAATATGGTTTTATATTATACTTCTACGCAAATGCTGGTACACTTACTCTAAATATAACCTTCATAATCCTTAAAACTATTATTATTATTATTATTATTATTAGCACCGTGTATTACTACCCGTTCGGGTTATACGCACTTACGCTAATGTGTAATGGTAGGGTGATTGTGAGATGAAATGGAGGACCTACAGTTTAACGTGGAATCCGAACCACGGTGGAGGCCTGGCATTCCCCACATTTACAAGGTGTCTTGTCAAAGGTGAAGGAAGGGTTTGGTAATCAGATAAATTTATGCCGGGACCGGGGATTGAACCCCGGCCGCCTTAAAACTATTAGTGTAATTAGTATATAAACGTATAACCCAAACGGGTAGTAAGACGTGGTGCTAAAAAAACCTATACGGATTTCGAACCCGGTCCTATTAAATTCGGATGTAACAAGTTTCTAGTGTTTGTCATAGGCATGCTGTGTGTGTAGTGTTGGCACTTGTCCTGAATAAAGACACGAGAAAACACCGAACAGCCCGTATTGATTCTAAAATGAATGTCCCATTCGAAATAGTAGCAAAGCTCACCAAGCGCTCTTTCTACCTCTTAGACCTTCCTTTTCTCCTAATAATATTCCACGAGCGATCCCGCCTGGGTTTTCCACCCTTCGCCCACAGATGTCTCTATTCCCACCAGCGCCAAGCCTTGTTGTACGAGGGCTGCAACAAGTTTTAATTACTCTCGAAAATCATAGAAAAACTATTTAGTTGGATGTACAGTAGACACATGGCTTCTTTGGTGCTGACAGTTGACGGCTTTGAAAAGTTACCAGACCAAATTATGTATCCCTACGCTGAGCCATATTATCTGCAAATACGTGTGTTTAGCAGCTGTCACTTCTGACAGCTAAAATTTCGGTATATACCTAAATGTTGACTGTCAGAAGTCAGTTGTGAGCTGTCAGTCAACACCAAAGAAGCCATGGAGCCACTCTAGAAGTGTATATATGGATCATGGTAGTAGTAGATACGTTACTCTTGGCAACTATATATTGATAGTTGCGTGAATAGTAGACCTCCTCCGCTTCCACAACTTTTCTTATCATTACTACGTCTTAAGATTTATCTTTGCATTTCAAGTAGAAATATCCCCCTTTATTCTTAGTTGAATAGTACATTATATTCATAATAATAACCATGCTTCACGTATTTTAAAACGTCGCCCACAATATGTATATGTTAAAATTTTAAAAAAATACTTCCTATTAATGGTTCAACCTAACTTGACACTGGAAGTAAATAAACATTCCCATATCCCTATGCGAAGAACATACATGATTGGTGGAACACCAGTGAACTATTTTAAACAGGTTCGACCATGTATAGGTATTATTATTAGCACCGCGTCTTACTACCCGTTCGGGTTATACGCACTTACGCTAATGTGTAATTGTAGGGTGATTGTGAGATGAAATGGAGGACCTACAGTTTAACGTGGAATCCGAACCAAGGTGGAGGCCTGACATGCCCCACATCCACAAGTTGTGATTAATACATGTCTTGTCGGAGGTGAAGGAAGGGTTTGGCGATCGAATAAATCTGTGCCGGGACCGAGGATAGAACCCCGGACCCCGGCGCAGAAGTCTGACACCTTACCCCTAGGCCACCAGGCTACCCCATGTTTAGTCAGTATCCTAGCAAAGTAACTCACTACGAATTTTTTGTAATTTTTAATGCTTTTAAATGTCTTGTCTTATGTTGAACAAAACTCGGGCTGGACTCAGAAAACGCTATAAATATACGGGCAACACTCAACACCCCCAACCGTTACTTAACCCTGCTGAGAGGAACTGTAGACTGACCGTTGCTGACTTGACGTTAACATGAGATAAGAACGGTACCCTGGGGGGTCCCTCAACGCTGAGTCAGGAGTTTGTTGGTATTCGAAAAGCGCTTGCGAAACTTAAAGTAAAATTTCTAAATCAAATGAAGGGATAATTTTAGTTGTAATAATTTTATAATCTCATTTTAAAACAAGTTTAATACAAAACAAAGGAGGGACTATTTAGTGAAAGGATACCATTGCAGTCCGATCATTAGCAAATCAGAGCATATACTTCCACGTGGCTTTATTTACATCAGGTCGAAGTTTAGGATGAATTGATAATAGGTACTTTTCAACACTTTAGCTCAGTTGGTAGCATGTCTATCTACAGAGCTAAGGATCTCAGTTTTGATTCCCGGCATGGGCGAAAAATTTATCATTGGCCAAATGTGGGTTTAACCTCTCATATTGATGAATTAACGGCTGGGGATTGAATGTTGTGCCTGACCTAGTCTTAATTTATATTATAAGGCATATGAATCTACGATAAGCCTAGAGAGCTGGTGATGGGAAAATATATGACTTGAATAAAAAACTGACCCAGGCTACAAGCCGGAAACAGTAATGAATGTAAAAAAAATCTCTCTAGGTACTAAATCGATTACTTATGATTATATTTTCAAATCAGTTAAGAATAGCTATAAACGAAAACCAATTTGAGTGGTGACATACTGGACGTGATTACAAGATTTAAAAGCTATGTATTGTGTAACCAGATCGAAAAATCCTGTACACACCTTGTTTGGCCTAGGTTAAAAGAATATCCT
Organism: Timema californicum; assembly: GCA_902141385.1. Taxonomy (NCBI): domain Eukaryota; kingdom Metazoa; phylum Arthropoda; class Insecta; order Phasmatodea; family Timematidae; genus Timema; species Timema californicum. The sequence continues at coordinate 54,053 of CABFOW010001522.1, forward strand.
TACCGAATTTGGCTAAAATTGGTACAAACATTTGTCACTTATCGTGGAGAAAACATACAAATGGATTTTTTTAGTTGCTGTCTTCTTTAAATGGATAACCAGATCGAAAAATTCTGTACACACCTTGTTCGGCTTAAGTTCAAAATATGTAATGTACCTGCAAAATTTAGTTAAAATAATTGGTCCCCGCATTTGGCAGTTACCACAAATAAATGCTGACACATTTTTTCTCATAAATTGAGGGCTATCATGTTTTTGTCCCGCCCCCCTAAATTATGGTGTGACCTAACCTGTTGGTCCCTTTTGGAAGCATCACATTTTTTTAAAAAGTTTTCTTTATGGTTTTAAACTTTACACTTTTTTCAAAAATGTGTGGACAATTTAAAACATTGTCATATGGCATTTTCTAACACCTTAAATCAGTCGGTAGCATGTCTGCCTACTGAACTAAGGGTCCCGTGTTCAACTCCCGGTATGGCCTAAAATTTGTCAGTGATGAAAATATGGGTTCAACCTTTCACATTGATACATTAACTGTGGGAGTTGGACGTTGTGCTTGTCCTAGTCTTAAGATATATTATAAGTTATATGAAGCTAGGACAGGCCTACTATAATTCATTCACGAGCTAAGTTTACCTGGATGACAGCTAGAAATGTCACTAGAAGTAATCCCTAATATATCAATACGCCTACAGCTGACATCTTATCACTTTGGATGACTGTAATATATTAAATGTTTCAGTTAACGACAGTAATTTAGGCCAATATTATTTATATATTTATTTGAGGACGGACAAAAAATTTATTTATCATTTTATTCCACCTTAAAAAAAAGTTCACACCATTTTCACAAAAAACTTCTAACGAACATAACTTCAAAATGGCGACGGACGAATCTAAACCGTATGAGTGAACATAACAGTAAACAAGTTTTTTACAATGATGCGGACACGCAGTTGATGAACATATTTTATTCAGTTAAATATTTCAAAATAAGATAAAATAATAATAAAATCATTTATTTTATGTAAAAAAAAATTACAACAATTTTCTCTTTTCCAAGTCAATACGATGTCTGTATTAATTGGTATTGATGTGTGCACTATATTACACAAAAACAATAACGTTCTAAAACGAAGAATAAGTACTTTTAATTATGTTTAAAATATTGTTTCGAGTTGGATAAAAAGAAATTATTTAATAAAATGAAATAGTATGATAAAACTCAAGTTTACATTATTTTAAATGTAATATATAACTGGTAATTAAAGATATTTACATTTATAACAAAACAGTGATCTTTTACAAGTGTTGGCAACCCAATACCTAAACATATGAATTTCGAACTGTCATGCATGTAAAAACCTATCGTGAACGGACTTTAGCAAGCCTGTAGTGGAAAATACAGTATGGCTTGAATAAAAAACTGACCCCTTAAGCCACAAGCCGGAAACAGTAATGGATGTATATAATCATGTACCATTATGCCCATCAATATATCATATTTTGTAATAGTAGGCGAAATTAAAAAAAAATGCTTTCTTAAAGTATTTATTTTATAACGGTTTTTGTAAACATATTTTATCGACATAACATTAATTGTTTTTGCAATATTAGTTCAAAACACCGACCATAGGCGGTTGACGTAGTTGGCGTGCTAGGACATCTCTCCGACAAAGTTTGAACTAAAACGCCTAGTTTTTTTAAAACTTTTTTTTTTCCGAACAAGTGGCTATGACGTCATGCATAAAGAAACGGCGCATGATCAAACTCTCATGTAAAAATATTCATAGACGTATGAACAAGCTACTTTTTTATATTAAAAAGTTATACTAATTTGGAGTGTTTATTTTTTTTAACAAATTGACAGTATTGTATTTGATTAAATTCGACCCTCTTAGTGTTTTTAATTTCCAATGTGTCCCTTAGGATTCTGACAGGGCTGTTTTTCCTAAACAACCTTATAGTTTGAGTTTTACTAGTAAAAAATATGTGTGAATATGTGATACTAATTCATTTTCAGCAACTTTTTAATCACCTTTGTGTAGCTATCAGGCTAGACTTGATGAAGATGGGCTTTATATTTAGTCTTCCTCTAAAAAATACAGTAATTTTTTTAATCGGTTCAAAAAATACAATATTAAGATATTTGAGAAATAGCAAAGACCTTTACTTTTTAACTTGATATAAGGTGACCTGGTTGTCTAGGTGTAAGATGTCAGACTTTTTTGCTGGGGTCCAGGATTCAATCCTCGGTTCCGGCACTGATTTATTTGATTGTCAAACCCATCCTTCACCTCTGACGAGACGTGTATTAATCACAACTTGTGAATGTGTGGAATGCTTCCACCGTGGTTAGGATCCCACGTTAAACTATAGGTCCTCCATTTCATCTCACAATCACCCTACCATTACACATTAGCGTAAGTGTGTATAACCCGAACGGGTAGTAAGACGCGGTGCTAATAATAACTTAATATAAGAAGTTTCGTAGTTTTCTTTCCCCTCTTTCTTATTGGCATGACAAAGGGTGGTTGTAGCCAGGGGACGAAATGGAGTATAAGATTACACATACCACATATAATTGTATTTGAAGCTATATGGCTTGACCCCAGTTGAGACTTTTTCTCTGACTGAAGTAGTCACCAAATTAGTAAATAATATGACTTTTATATCAAAAATCATATTATTTTGTTCAAAGTTTCTTTTGTTGATGTTGAACACTCTTTAATTCAACTTACTACTAACAAAAAAAAATTCAAATAAGTCCCACACGTGGCTTCTACAGTAGTCCCATGACTTCTTTGGTGCTGACTGACAGTTCACAGCTGACAGCTGATGGCTTTGAAAAGTTACCAGACCAAATTATATATTCCTACCCCGAACCATATGAACTGCAAAAACATGTGTTTAACAGCTGTCGCTTCTGACAGTCCAAATTTAGGTATATACCTAAATGTTGAGTGTCAGAAATCAGCTGTGAGCTGTCAGTTAGCACTAAAGAAGCCGTGGGGCTACTGTACAATAGAGCCGAAACAAACTCGTCCATGACGACTTAGTTGGTAGTCTCCTCAACAGATGGCAGAACATGTGCCATGGGGTTCTGAAAGTCAATATAGTTTTTTAAATTATATGGGATTTTTAAGGGTGCAAAATGGTAGACCAATGAGATGTGCTGCATACGTTTAGGAATCCCATATTATTTAAGATATTGTTTGATATTTTAAAATCTTGCTTTCAACAAAACCTAACCGAAAAATATCAGTAGGTGTCTGAATAGTTAAAAAGTTTAAACATCAAGTTTAATTTTTTTTTAACTACAAGTTTAAGAAAATTTATACTTCTGAGACCTATATTGTTTATGGGATTTTAGAGTGCATATCAAGTAAGGAAAGATATTTAAGATTAGATAAGAAGACCTGAAAATTGAGAAAATTGATATTTATTGGATTACAAATGAATCAAAAAGATGAAAATTATCATAATGTAAGATGGTTTCATAAGGTTTTATTTAAGTTATCACACACTTTTCGTAAACCCTTTTAACTTAAAATTTAAATGTATTAACTGGTCAGAACATTTGCCTAAATTTTAGTGAAAAAAATATCTAAAAATATGAAACCACTTCATAAATAATCCGAGATTCTTAAACGTCTCCAACGCCTCTCAGTGCACCCTTAACGTACCCTTTCTGTTAGCAGGGCCGTACTGTGATAAGAGGGGTAGTTTTTTTTTGAAAAGAATTAGAAGGCCCCCCCTTTTTTTTCAAAATAATTAGTAATAATGTAATTTTCCTCAAAATTTTGACTACCGTAGTATATAATAGATTCTTATACTTTTTCATGAAAGCTGCAAACGTTTGAAGTCTGCCGCCACATCTCCCTTAATATTATTTTTATTTCAGTTTTATACCCGCCTCGGTGGCGTGGTTGGCTAACGCGCTTGTCGTGATGAGCTCGACCACTGAGGACGGGGAGATCCAGGTTCGAATCTCGGTCGGGTGAACTGTGGGTGGTTTATCCTAAATGGTTTTCCACTCTTCTTCCACGCAAATGCGGGTTCACTTCCTCTAAGTCAACCTTCTCAATTCCTAATCCATTAGAGTAATTAGTACTTAAAGCGTATAAACCGAACGGGTAGTAAGACGCGGTGCTAAATATTATTATATTTATTTTGGCCTATGTGCATCACAGGTAAGGTACAGTAGCCCCATGGCTTCTTTGGTGCTGACTGACAGCTCACAGCTGACTTCTGACAGTCAAAATTTAGGTATACACCTAAATTTTAACCTTCAGAAGTTACAGCTGCTAAACACATGTTTTTGCAGAGCATATGGTTCGGCGTAGGGATACATAATTTGGTCTGGTAACTTTTCGAAGCTTTAAGCTGTCATCTGTGAGCTGTCAGTCAGCACCAAAGAAGCCATGGGGCCACTGGTGCTTTGTTTTGTTTTGAATACCTACTTGATTAAATTTGTTTAGATGGTATTTATTTTACTGTTGTTAAAATAATTTATTTGCTGGGAGTTTAATTAGTGACGAGTATTATTTGGTCGTGTATTTATTTACTTTCTGTAAAATGTTTAAGCCTAAGGGTGATTATTTCGATACTTATTTTGATGGTGTGGCGTGGTCGATAGTTATTTCGGAGAAGGGATGAACTTCGATATAAAAATATTGATGCCAACATCAGCGAAGGCCCATCGATAGTTGAAAAATTATCTATGATTTAATTTTTTTTAAACACACACGTAGAGGTTGTTTAACTAAGAATAGACTAAGCACGTTTTCGATGATTTATTAGGTAATGACAATATTACTAGATTAATATAGAAATATAAATTCATTTCAGACTAGCAATCCCGCACGGCGTTGCCCGCTACCCTTTCGAAAGTTTGTTAATAATAGCCTAATTGAAAGACTAATTAAAAATTTAAAAATCCCGTTTCGAAGTGCATTAGGATCCCCTTAAATTCACCTATGTTAAAAATTTCAAATCTCTGCGGGCCGTAGATTTGGCTGGACATCGTACAAAAACAAACACTTCCTCTTATTATTATAGATAGCAAAGATAAAATTACGGTTCAGCTAAATTGTACTACAATTATTAAAATACGTAAATTACAACATTTAAAATTAAAACCACCACATATTGAGATATTGATTTTAAATTGTTGAAACTTATTATTACATTGCACATACATCTTATTACTTAGAAAAGATGAGCCACTGCTCACACAACAGGTAAAATATGAGCCACTGCTCACACAGCAGATAAAATATGAGCGGCTGCGCACACAACATATAAAAGATGCGCTACTGCGCACACAACATAGAAAAGATGAGCGACTGCGCACATAGCAAATAAAAGATGAGCCACTGCTCACACGTCAGATAAAAGATGAACCACTGCGCACACCGCAGATAAAATATTAGCGGCTGCGCACACCGCAGATAAAGGATGAACCACTGCGCACACAACAGATAAAAGATGAACCACGGTGAACACAGCAGATAAAATATGAGTGACTGCGCACACAGAAGATCAAAGATGAACCACTGCGCACACAACAGATAAAATATGAGCGACTGCGCACACAGCAGATAAAAGATGAGCCACTGCGCAGAAAAGCTAGAAATGTGCTAGGAAAATTGAGTTTTAATTGGAATCTACAACTTATTTCAATATCCTGGATTCCTAACCTTTAAAATTAGTGTTGTTTGATCAAAATCGATTCAGCAGTTTATTCATAGTTTCAATAATTACTGGAAACAAACTTATCAAATTAAATATATTATATTCAACTATATATCCACACTATTTACTATTATGACACTATTAACTATCAGTATCTGTTACATTATAAGTTGAATTTCATAATAATTTATAAATACGTTAGATAGATCTGTATTTACTCATCGCAAACAAGTTTATCAAGTAAGGACTGTACATTGGGTGTGTGTATTTAAGTCTATTATTAGCGCGAAATGTTTGCGACTGTAATATTCCGTCACACTGTAATTACAGAAGCGGTCTCCACTTGGATCACTAAGATGGAAGATAATACAATATCCAATTATCGTCCGAGAATTATAGTCGAGGGCAGAACTATATTACAAGCTTCTGTGGCCGCGGGGTCTGTCTTTTTCCCTCTCGAAAACAAACACCTTTGCCCGGAAACTTTTTTTTTAATACTTCGTTTTAGAGATATCCGGGTGTACCTACTTACATGCCTGTATTCATGTGTCTATATATACATAATCACCTTGCTCGTTGGGGGCCTGTGCTGAGTTCCGGAGTTCAATCCTCGGTCCCGGCACAGATTTATCTGATTACCAAACCCTTCCTTCACTTCTGACAAGACGTTTATTAATCACAACTTGTGAATGTGGGGAACGCCAGGCCCTCCACCGTGGTTCGGATCCCACATTAAACTGTAAGTCCTCCATTTCATCTCACAATCATCCTACCATTACACATTAGCGTAAGTGCGTACAACCCGAACGGGTAGTAAGATGCGGTAGCTAATAATAATTGTTGGGGGCTCCGCCCCCAAATTTCCTGTGAGTACACCAAGTTCGTAGCAGCTGGTGCAATCCGTTTATTGATAAGTCTTACCGTTTAGCCACAAGAGACCTCCAAAGAAAGGTACACACCGACTTTAAAGTTGCTCCACCATTTTGAATTTTTTATGGGGTTAAAAAGATTGTTTTTTTTTAACCTTTTGGAATTTTCCCGTCGGTTACAGGCTAGAAGCTATAAGTTTGCCAAATTTCAAGTTTCTAGCTCATTTGGAAGTGGGTAGACATTAATGTCAGTGAGTGAATGAGCCATGCGGCTTTATAGTAATATTATAATAAATATTAATTTGTACCACGCTTGTCCACCTGTCAGGGATATCCTTAATCCACATGTAATTACACTACAGGATGAGATTCAAAGAAGGGAGTGTCATCGTATATGCGTGGAGGGATCGGTGATAAAAAAAATAATTTAACAAAAAACAACCCTCAGTACATTCCATCGGGAGTCAAACCCAAACCAGTCAATCATCATGAAACCTCTTGTGAAGCGTTCGACATTTAATTCACATGTCCATCGAAGCGGGTCTTATTTATATTTCTGTTTCGTGCTAAGATCCAATTAGGTTCTATTTCTAGGTTAGCGATAATCTTTTGTGAGTTGTTTTTCCAATTTCTCTCTCTCTCTCTCTCTCTCTCTCTCTCTCTCTCTCTCAGTATCCTGTGCTTATCCTTTATCAGAGTAGAAATGGAAATCACATTTCTAACAAATAACAAGGTACGATCTTATTTTCACAGGAAGAACCTTATCTTAGAACTAGGAAAGTTAATAGCTCTGCTTTCACGTATTCCTACGCCAAGTCATGCGATCAACATAGTTTACTTTTGATTGATAGTATCAATATGTACAATAGCCCCATGACTTCTTTGGTGCTGACTGACAGCTCACAGCTGACTTCTGAAAGTAAAAATTTAGGTATATACCTAAATGTTGACTGTCAGAAGTGATAGCTGCTAAACACATGTTTTTGCAGATCATAAGGTAGGGTGTAGGGATACATAATTTGGTCTGGTAACTTTTCAAAGCCGTCAGATGTCAGCTGTCATCCAGCACCAAAGAAGCCACGGGGCTACTGTACCTATAAAATAATTTTAATAAACAAATGAAATGCTATCAACGTTGACAACTTAAAGAAAGAAAATGGTTTTATTTTATAAAATATTCTTTATACCTCAATCATACCATAGCATCAATTTTACAAGGTATTTGTTTGTTTTCAATGAATCCGAACCTCTAGCTCAGTCAGTAGCGTGTTTGAGCTAAGAGTACTGTGTTGGATTCCCGGTATGGGCGAAAAGTTTACCATTGGCTGTATATGGGTTTCACCTTTCACAGTGACGAATTAATGGTCGGGGGTTGGGTGTTGTGTCTGTTCTAAGTGTAAGTAAGTTTAAAAGTCGTGTCCTTATAATACTAGTATCAGTTAGTTCAGAAAATGTACATTATTTATTTATTATTTATTATTTAGCATCACGTCTTACTACCCGTTCGGGTTATACGCTTTGTACTAATTACGCTAATGGATTAGGAATTGGGAGGATTGAATTAGATGAAGTGAGCCCGCATTTGCGTGGAGGGAGAGTGGAAAACAATTTAGGAAAAACTACCCCCAGTTCACCCGACCGAGATTTGAACCTCGACCTCCCCGTCCTCAGCAGTCGAGCTCAACACGACTAGCGCGTTAGCCAACTACGCCACCGAGGCGGGTAAAAAAGTGTAGATTAAATAGCTCAAATAAATTAAATCCCTTTAGGGTTATACCCTTATGTACAATTTATATTGGAACCGGTGGTTTTACTACCCCTCTTTAGGAAGATGTGTCACGGATTTTTATCGCTCAGGAAAAATCAGTTGACCTCGGTTGGGTTTGAACCCACGAATATCGGGTACTCAGGCTGGCGCGTTACCCCAAGATCAGTGAAGTTGTGTTAAACCTGTTATAAATTTAAAAATTAATTGTCAAACACAAAAGGTCAATGAAAAAGTCGGTGAAACTAAACGTATAGTTTCCCCTAGATTTATTTTTTTAATTCCTAAAGAAAATATAAAAAATATTTCAGTTTGAAAGTTACGTTTCCTTGCTAAGAACTTTTCCTCACGAATATGTTTTTTTTAGCACCACGTCTTAATACTCGTTAGGGTTATACCCTTATGTACTAATTACGCTAACGATTTTAGAGATTAGTAAGGTTACATTTATAGGAAGTGTACCCGCATTTTCATGAAGGGAGAGTGGACAACCATTTTGGAAAAAACCCACCCTCAGTGCACCCGACTGAGATTCGAACCTAGATCTACCCGTCATCGGCAATCTAGTCCATTGAAAGAGTTGAACGTTAGACCATGAAGTGGATGTAGTTTTATTATTTTATTGTAATTATTGTAAAGAGCACTGGGTGTAGTTTACAATACACACCCACCATGTTCCCACGTTACGCAGTAGCTATATTTTTTTCATGTGCGCTTTTGATTATAAGGTTTCTCCTTATTGTGCGCGTTCAATGTTCTGCGCGCTTTAATTCATGACTACATCGAGCGTCAATTAGTTTGAGACGTATATCTTCTGAAACCTAACTAATATGAAGTGAAAACTAGCATCAAGGGCTAATATAAAACCTACTTTTGTGTGCAAGAGAGTGTAAGTTAACATCAGTTGAAACTCGTTCCTCAAAGAGCTATACTCTTGGCTGTAGTAACGAAGCAGGCGAACTTATCCTTTACCGAAGTAAAGTGTTTTCAAGACGAGGAATCAAGTCAAATTATCACTAGGAAGTTCTATCTACCAACAATTTAAAATGTCTGATCTCAAAGGGATAGAATATATTAATACAGCTCTCTAATAATTACTGAACAATTTACACAAACTGCCGTTGTTAATTAAATAAATATAATTGTTCCAGCAATGTGACTCAAACAAGCGTCAAGCTCGCCGCTACGGTGAACACGAGGGTACAGGAGTCTGTTTCGTCTTTTCTGGTTTGCAGGTGACGAGGATGTCTGGATTTTAATATCAGTCGGGGTTTACTAAGAGATTTTTTCCCCTTCTGAATTATTCTTCCCCAATCCTCTACAAATACGGTTATTCTTCTTATAAATTTAGACAGGCTGCTTCTCAACCCATTAGTGTAAGTTTACGAATAGGCCACACGCAAATCATGTGAAAAATCTTGTCACATATATTGGTGCAGCACACTACTGCGATTTGTCTAAGTATAATTAATAACACTAATTATAACCCACTAATAACATTTAAAAACTCCATAATGTCAACCTGCTATCGAGCCATACAAACCAAGCAGCCACCCTATGTTGTCTAATTCAGTTTTCTAGACCAAAACCGCTACTTTTTTTATAAATTCAAGTAGTACCTAATTTGTCTTGGTCAGGTTGAGCCCGTTTCAGACACGTTGTTTCACAGAAAGTCTAGAAGAAACAGGGATCACACCTGGTGTCAACTATTATTACTAGGTGTTCTGTCTTACGACAGGTCCATTCCTTTCTTTCAGTGAAACTTAGACCTCCAATGCGCTCTGTCCTCGGCCTCCTCGACTATAGGGCTGAGTAATCAAGGACAGGGGTCGTAAATCTCAGAATTTGTTGTGTTTGAGTTTTTACGCGTGGACAAGTGGTTCGAGGTAAAATACGGTCTATCATGGATTGTTGCTAAAACTGGTTTTTACTATGTATTTGGTTGAGATATTTAAAGAGGACTCTCTGAACCGACTGATTATATCAGAACACGAGAATTTCTATGAGTGAGAGTGAAAGGGCCAATCAATTTTGCCGGGAAAGGTATTTTCACATACCTTCCAGGGTTCTTTTACATACCACAATCGACATGGGACCCTTCAAAGTAAGCTGTGGCGCGGATTTTTATCATTCAAGAATAATCCGTTGACCCCAGCTGGGTTTCGAACCCACGAACATCTGCTCCTGAGGCGAGCACTTTAACCCAAGACCACCGGAGTCCAAGGCGTTTGTATAATTCATGGTAGAAAAAAAAACAAGACTAAAATATAAAATAAGTAATCGACCAAACCGATGTCTTCAAACCTTCATAAGTGGATGGATATTTTGTTAGCATCCAGTTCGTAAGTGCTGACACGTGATACCGGGTGTTATGTTATCAAGGCTAATTTTAATTTGAATTGAGTGCATGTACCATTGTTAATGATTTTCTTTAATTAAACGGGTGACCTGGTGGTCTAGGGGTAAGGTGTCAGACTTCTGTGCTGGTGGCCGGGGTTCAATCCTAGTTCCCGGCACAGATTTATCTGGTTACCAAACCCTTCCTTCACCTCTGACAAGACATCTTGTGAATGTGGGGAATGCCAGGCCTTCCACCGTGGTTCGGATTCCACGTTAAACTGTAGGTCCTCCATTTCATCTCACAATCACCCTACCATTACACATTAGCGTAAGTGCGTATAATCCGAACGGGTAGTAAGACGCGGTGCTAATAATAATAATAATAATAATAATAATAATAATAATAATTTAATTAAAACCTCCCTCACCAAACTTAGTCTCGCTCGCTATATTTAGACTAATATTGCGGGAGGGTTTCATTTCAAAATAAATGGCCAGTGAGGTGAGACTTTCGGCCTGTTTATGTTTTGTGGATAATGCGCCAGATGCTGGGCAGAGAGAATTAAAAAATAAATATTGGTAAGTCCCTAAATAACGTTACTCATAACTTAATTTAAGGTGGAGTGAAAGGAAGCGTGACTTAAGGTGCAGCAGAAGGGAGCAAGACTAATTTTGCAGTTTTTAGAGCATTACATTTTTTTGGCCAAAATTAATCAAATATTTCTCCAGTAGCAATGTAGAGTTTAGTTTTTCGCACATCCTAATATTAACAGATCTTGAATATCTGTCAAGGGTGTCCTGGAATGTTGTCAAAACATTTTAAATAAAGAGAAAATGTTTTGACAACATTCCAGGACACCCTTGACAGATATTCAAGATCTGTTAATATTAGGATGTGCGAAAAACTAAACTCTACATTGCTACTGGAGAAATATTTGATTAATTTTTGCCAACAAATTTATATTCTATAAAAACTGGAAAATACTTGCACTCCCTTCTGCCGCACCTTAAGGTCCACCCTTTTTGCAGTATTTGTGATAAAAAAAACACACAACTTTTTAATTCCAAAATAATTGAAATATGGATAGTGGAAAAGTAATATTAAGCTAAACAGTTCTTTAATATATCCACGACCATATCTCGGTCGGTAGGGTGTCTGTCTTACTGAGCTAGGGATCCCTGGTCCGATTCCAGGCATGGCCGAAAAATTGATCATTGGTGAAATGTGAGCTTACCCTTTCACATTGATAAATTAACGGCCGGGACTAGATGTTGTTCCAGCCTTAGTCTTAAGTTTGCTTGTAAGGCATATGAAGCTACGACAGGACTAGCAAGCCGGTAGTGGAAATATATATGGCTTGAATAAAAAAAACTGACCCAGGTAATTGGCTAAAAACAGAAATGGATGTAGATAAAAGTTACAGTAACCCCATGGCTTCTTTGGTGCTCACTGACAGCTCACAGCTGACGTCTGACAGTCAACATTTAAGTATATACCTAAATTTTGACTGCCAAAAGTGACAGATCCTAAACACATGTTTTTGCAGATCATCTAGTTCGGCGTAGAAATACGTAATTTGGTCTGGTAACTTTTTAAAGCTGTCAACTGTCAGCTGTGAGCTGTCAGTCAGCACCAAAGAAGCCATGAGGCAACTGTAATTTGGTGTGGTAACTTTTCAAAGCCATCAGCTGTCAGCACCAAAGAAGCCATGGGGCTACTGTACTTAATATATTATGAAATGACCATTGTGGCATTTTGACCGATATTTTTTTAAATTAATAAAATAAGATCTTATCAAATTCCACGATGCCCAAAACCAATATTAATGAAAATGCTGTGACTTTCGGCCATAAATTTTCATTGTCTAAAGGTTGCTTTCTTGAAATATAATCCTAGTAGTTCCAATACTTATGGCTAGATCGCAAGACTAGTCACTTATTCTTTCCTTTGTATACAAAAGAACACAACATGACTTCAAAGATGAAAGACTTAATATTATTGCTAGGAGACGGGGCTTCGGGAGGCGACACTGTTAAAACATTAATCAGTTTGTTTTGGGAAGGCAAGATCTATATTTTTAACCATTTTCTTTTATCTAAAAACTTTGACATTTTACGTTAAACGTTGCTGTAAATTAATAAATAATTTAATATTTTCATTATTTCTTTATTTATTTTAGGCCGATATTTTTCACCTCCGATTTGGTATAAATAGCATTCTGAAATAACATACAACTTCTAAAATTATGTAGGATTTCGGAACGTTTGCAATTTTTCTCAGCGCTCTTTTAGGCAGCTGCCTAAATACTTTATAGTAACAATTACTCTGATAAAATATGTATTAATTATGACAAGTTAGAGAGAGATGGTGTACAATTACTTAGGAGTATATATACATACGACTGTACACGTATATAGATAAAAATATGTGTGTCTGTCTGTATGTCTGTATGCATGTGTATGTATGTATATATGAATGTAAGTATATATGTATATATGTGTGTATGTATGTATGTATGTATGTATGTATGTATGTATGTATTATATAAAATGTAAAGCCTGAATTTTGTTTTAGAGTAAAAGTAATATATAAATATATCTTTTATTTTTATAAAAAAATAATGACCTTACATGTTTTTTAAAAAATTTCACCGAGCCCAACTATTTACCCGGGACATACGCATTAATTACGCTGAGGTGCTAGGAATGAGGAAGGTATAATTATGAGGGAATTTGCGTGGAAAAAAGGCGGGAAACAATTTAAGAAAATTAAACAGAATATACCCGGGATTTGAACCCCAAAGTCCCATCATCATAACAATAGACTAGACGAGCTTGACGTTTAATCCGTCCGCCGGCTGAAGCGTTTGCGTGCAGGTTATGAAGTTATGTGGAATATATAAGAGGAATACGATATCTATAAAATTCAAATCTAAAAATGTGGCGTCATAGGAAGATGAGAGAAGCGCCTTCCTGTGGTATACCTAATCTAATACCGGAGACGGCATTGCCTTCAATTGGATTTTGAAAAAGACTCCGTAAGAAACAGATATCGGGAATATTTAGTAAGTGAAAATGTCGGAGAAATAAACTGTGTTGAATGTAAGTTCCAAGTGCGTAGTCAAATATTTATACATTTAAAAAGTACCGTCGTAATTATTTTTCGACGGTTGGGCTGGATACATTTTGGTTTGTCTTGGCTTATAATATACAAAATAAATATATTGATGGTGAAATAAAATTAAGCTTAAAGCTATAACTAATACATATATATAAAATTTGACGATTTTAATACGTACAGTAGCCCCATGGCTTCTTTGGTGCTGGTTGACAGCTCACAGCTGACTTCTGACAGTCATCATTTAGTTATATACCTAAATTTAGATCGTCAGAAGTGACAGCTGTTTAACACATGTTTTTGCTAATCATATGGTTCAGCGTAGGAATACATAATTTGGTCTGGTAACTTTTCAAAGCTGTCAGTCAACACCAAAGAAGCCATGGGGCTACTGTAGTAACAATTATCAATAAAATTAAATCGTTTAAATCTGTCACTTTCTTCCATTATTTATTTTAATTTGTGTACGATCTTAAGATGCATAACATAATAAAGCGTACTAAAATAATTGTAAATCTTCTAAGTTATTAAAAAAAATCATTATTCTATGAATAAAAATTAAGATTAATAAAATTTCGAAATTATCAACATCCTTTTTTATTTTGACCTATAGCCAGAAATAAAATATTTATAAATTTATAAAAATACTTATGAATGTAACTACATAAAATCACGGTATATTTTGAAGATAAGCGTAACATTCTGTTACTAAATTTGGATGTTTTTTTTTTCGAAAATACCCTTACATTGTTAAATCATGCAAAAGCTTATTATATTAACTTTAAACAATTCATTGATATAGAAAATAAAATACGATTGTAAATTATTTTCAGAACCGTATTCAAACTCTGAGACATGAAAACTATAGTAAAAGTTCTTAGGCTAACCAATAAGAAATGAGTTGTAGATTGTATAAGTAGATATCCTTTGTTTTATTATGCCTTTTATTTTAATAACTACATTAAATTCAAGGGTTATTAATGGCTTAGTATATGATCAATTTTATGTGAGGTTGGATGACACACAACAGAATAAGCAAGAATAAAGGATTATAATTTAAATTAATAACTCCCATTTGGAAAGAAAAATATCCCTCAATGCAACCAGCCGAAATTTGAACCTTGATAGCTAATGCCACATTAATTTGTAATTAATATTTATGGTATTTAAGAATAAAATGTAACATATTTATTTAGTTTTTGATTCGATGCCTTGGACATTTTGACGTATTGTTTTAAAAAGAAACAATACAATTTAATTATTAAATATAGTTGATGCCTTAAAACCCTCTTTTCTTTTATTGTTTGGTCATGAACATTGATACATTAATGTGTATCCAAAAGTCCTGTGTATATTTTAAGATAGTCTGACAAAAGCTTTAGTTATGTTTTCTAAACTAATATTTCAATATAAACTTCTATATAAATATATCGTTTATTTTAAATAAGTTTTGAAAATTATGAAGAGGAAAAATAATTTATTTTTACAACTGACTTATTTTTAAAGAAATCATTCAAAGCTATAAGAGATGTCAATCATTTTTTATGCAAGTTTTGAGGGAGGTGTGAAGTTCAAAAGGAAATTAAATAACTTTTCACCACGAAACATTTCAGTCAGAATTAATGTCTAATATCTTTCATCTGCTTTACACATTACATTTCTTGTGGTTCTAAAATTAATGTTATAACTTATCTGAGAGATCAAAGTAATTTTTATTTCATAGTGGATGTTTTAGAGGGAAAATTCAATGAAATTGTTCATACATCCTTATTAGCTTTTTAACTAATAGTTAACAAAATATCTTTACTCAGTTCATGTATTTTAATTATATGTATCATATTTATAAAGTAGTTTCTGGTTAAGTTCATATATTTCTCATGTTTATAAGTTTATCTCATTACGTTTTCGCAAATACTTTGTTCGTGGTTGTAATAGCTGAACAAGAAACATCTGTTTATGTGTTATAGTCAATCATTTTGTTATCTACGTCAATTGATCTATTTAGTACTTCATTTGTTTGTTTATGGAATGCAGAAAACTTCTTTGGTAATGGTTTGTCAGCGTCTCGTGAGCTCTACAGCGTCACAGCCTCTCATTACACTTTAGTTTGTATATCCAACAAGTTGAGTTTGTAAATGAGGGAGAAACTGATGAAATGTTACATTTGGAGTCTGGTAGGTACTTTATGGAGTAGAAACTTAGACTCTTAGGAGGATGGAAAATATAGAAGATTTGAGAAGATCAGGTGGACAGACAGGGTGACAAATGAAGAAGTACTAAGAAGAGTGGGTGAGAAGAGAACCATTTTGGATGTGATTCTTTGATGTAAAGCAAACTGGATCGAACTATTCCTTAGGAGGAATTGTTTTCTGCACGACGTCATAGAAGGAAAGGTTGAGGGAAAGAGAAACTTAGAAAGGAGGAGGATTCGAATATTAGATAACTTGAAGGAAAGAAGAAAATTATGGGAGCTGAAGGAGGAGGCAGAGGACATGGTGCATTGGCGGTCTAAGTTACTGACAAAAGTAATGTTCCTGTCGTAGGACAGAACACCTAATAGTAATAATAATAATCCAGTAAGCTTCTATTGCATGTACTTGTAGACTAATCAGCCTTAAATATTTGAGATTAATTTTATTTGGCACTTCTTTAAAAAAAAAACAGTCCAAGACCATTGTCAGTGTTTTGCTTGAGCTGTTACGTTAAGTTTACCTTAAGTTACGTCAATCCTGATCACGTAATGCTATCTTTAAATTACGTGAACTTTACGTGAATAAGTGAACGTTAAGTGTATCCTTATCTCGGTTTAAGGTCCCACAGTCACAATAGACTGCCAGTAACCAGAAGATCACTGTTCGAATCTCGGTCTAGTGTACTGAGGGTGGTTTCACCTAAATTGTTTTCACACTCTCACCCTCACGAAAGTGCGGGTACACTTCCTATGAATTCAATCTTTTTCATACCTAAAAAATTAGTTTAATTAATAAATTACATATGCGTACAACCCGAACGGGTAGTAAGACACAATGCTAAAAAAGAAGACTCCCTCAGTCTGTGTGGCTTATCTCGCCAGACCCTTGGTCTGAGGTCGAGGTCCAAATCTCTTCCACACTTTCAAAAGTTTTTTCCCCTCAAATTTGTGAACATTTATTCTAAGTTGGTGACCTGGCGGTCTAGGGGTAAGGTGTCAGACTTCTGTGCTGGCGGCCGGGGTTCAATCCTCGGTCCCGGCACAGATTTGTCTGATTACCAAACCCTTCCTTCACCTCTGACAAGACATCTTGTGAATGTGAGGAATGCCAGGCCTCCACCGTGGTTCGGATTCCACGTTAAGCTGTAGGTCCTTCATTTCATCTCACAATCACCCTACCATTACACATTAGCGTAAGTGCGTATAACCCGAACGGGTAGTAAGACGCGGTGCTAATAATAATAATAATAATAATAATAATAATTCTAAGTTATATCTTATTAAATCATATCTTAGTTTAGTTAAATGCGTATAGCCCAGATGAGGTACAGTCCCATTTTCAAAGGAAGGTTCTTAGCTGACAGGTAGAAAAGCTAATAGATATACTTTCCCGTATTCATACATCAAGTCATGTAGTTTTGAGTGGTATTTTTTGATATAAATTATCAAAACATATTAAATAACAATTATAGTATAATATGCTGTTATCAATGCTAGACACAAGTTTTTATTTTTTTACAAAAGGCTCTTCTATAAACAATTGAACTGTATGAACAAGTAGAGGGGAAAAAATGCGTGGTGTACACATTCGGCTTCAATAGATTAAAAAAAAAAAATGCTGACAAGATCAACGCTAGGTTTACATAAATGTCGACAGAGACATCTTTCTTCTCACAAATAAATCTCTATCAATCAAAGGCGTATCAAAGAAACTCGAAGTGTTGAAGACATTTCGTTGAAGATATTTCAACACTATGTTGCTTATTATTGACCATCCGTCATTTTACAAACTGGAGAATTGCGATTTGATTATTTAGTTAGCAATTTGATTACTTGTCAAAAAATAGGAATGTAACCTAGGTTTGTTTGTGTGGTCCAATTTGCATTGGACTCGCCTTTTAGAAAATAAAAAGTTTTTTTTTTGCTTAAATATATATAATCTGGTTTAACGAATGAACACGTTAAAGTGGATTTATCAATTTTTCTAACCATCGAATAAGGCTCTTTCTATTAAGATCAAGCTGTAGCACTTAGCATGGTAGTAGATTCGCTCTAAATAAGAAATTGTCATATTTTAAGGAAATATGAATCGTCAAGCTACACTTTCTTTTTAAAAATCATCAATAGGTTTGATGCATTGCTAATGGTTTGGATATTTGGAACTAGTTTTTGAAAAATCGTCCAACACACTTGTTGTACATAATATAGAACTATTTTAGGACAAAAAAAGTTTGTACACGCATATATAGACCCCCAATATAAATGTGGGTTCATCAAATTCCAGGGGGTCAGGACCCCCTAAACCTTCCGCCTTTCTATGCCCTTGAAAATTGATTGTACATGAATAACGAAGCTTAGATGATGTAAATGATCTTTGGTTAGGGATATAGCCTCGCCAATTATCTAATTTGTAAATTTTAAAATTATTATTATTATTATTATTAGCACCGCGTCTTACTACCCGTTCGGGTTATACGCACTTACGCTAATGTGTAATGGTAGGGTGATTGTGAGATGAAATGAAGGACCTACAGTTTAACGTGGAATCCGAACCACGGTGGAGACCTGGCATTCCTCACATTCACGTAAATTTTAAAAACTACAACTAGATACAAGTATTGTTATAGCCCACTTCAGTGGCCGCATGGTCTAATGCGCTACTCTCTTAATATGCCAGACTGCCAAAGATGCAGGTATCGGAGCTCGATCCCAATTGGGTTCTCTAAGGATTTTTCTACTCTTCCTTCACGCAAATGTGAGTGCATTTCCTCTAAATTAAATCTTTCTGATTCCTAACATGTTAGTGTAATTAGTTCACAGGCATTTTAACTGAACGGGTAATAAGACATGGTGATAAAAAAAAAGTATTTTTATAGAGACTCGGGATCTATTTCTATGCAAAGAGGTCATTTTTAAAAAATTACGAAGTGAAATTTTGTAATTTTATATTGCGAGGTTTTCGCTTACTCTCTCTTTGAAAAAACTCAAAGTGATCATTGTACACTAAAAGTTTGAGAATCCCTAACATAGGCTGTAGTATAAGATTTTGGGTGTGTATGGCCCTAAACGAAAAATACCCAGACTTATTATCATTTTTGTGTTTGGGGCGGAGACTCTTTGAATGTAAATCTAATCGCTTTTTAGAACAGAAATCCAACTTCCATCCTGCAGTCGTCAACAATACCAAGCTGCGCCTACTGCCTTGGAGCCAAACATAAGAGAAATAGGTTACACTGCTATTGGTTACTTTGTTATGATGATATCCCTGGTCCATATGATCCTCTAGAAGGATATTTCTTCTCTTCCAAAACTCGATACATATATTTTATGATATAGTCGATATGCTGAGTTCAGCCAATTCCCCATTTAACCTAAACCGTTTGTTATTTCTAATATTAGAACATTTATTGACTCACGAGAGTATAGTTTATTTTAATAATAATATTTAGCACCGCGTCTTACTACCGTTTAGGTTATACGCTTTAAGCACTAATTACTTTAGTGGATTAGGAATTGGGAAGGTTGAATTATAGGAAGTGAACCCGCATTTGCGTGGAGGGAGAGTGTAAAACCATTTTAGGAAAAAACCACCCCCAGTTCACCCGATCGAGATTCGAACCTCGATCTCCCCAACCTCATAAGTCGAGCTCAACACGACTAGCATGTTAGCCAACTACGACACCGGGGCGGGTTTTATTTTAATTTAGTTGAGGTATTTCACGTGCATTTTTTAAGACTAATTATATAAACACATGAATTATAAATTATCATAAAAATCTAGAGCAGGCAAAACATCCAGACCCCCTCCCCCCCAACCGTTAATTCATCACTGTGAAAGGGGAAACCCACATTTCACCCATGATAAATTTTTCTGCAAAGCCGGGAATCGAACCCGGGACTCTTATCATAGTAGACAGACACGCTACCAATTGAGCTAAGTTGTCGTACAATGATTAGTAAAAAAAATAGTTCCTTTAAGAGTCTTACATTAGTCAATATTTGGACGTCAGCCAAACCCCCATTTGACCTCGACTATTTGTTATTTCGTACACAAGAGGATTTGTTGACTCCTGCTACTAGACTATATAGATGGCACTAAGAGTCAAGTGGTTAGAGGCGTCGGTCTAATCTCATCTAGTTCACTGGTAATGGGAGAAATAGGGTTCTATAACTAATTGGGTAGACCCTAATTAGTTTTCCCCCAAAACTATTTACTCTCGTCCACCACATAATACCCTTTTACTTTTTATTCGGCATCACATTAAGTGATAAGAGCCATCATAATATTAAGATATATAATGTTCACGGTTACGACACCCTCTTTGAAAAAATAAAAATAATTGTTAAAAATTCATCAAAGAATCACTGAAAATCTAAAACTAATTTTTTTATAAATAAAATAATAATTAAAGTTTTTGGAATGCAGAATATTTCTCAGAGTAACCCGTAGCATGGAGAGAATTTAACGATGGCGTGGAGGGATATTATATTTCAAATGAAGGTAATTTTTGAACCCTACCTTAGTTTTGAATTAATGAAGCTAGCTCAAAGTTTGATAGCCTTAAAAAACGCAAAATAACTTTATTATTAGAGAAACTAAAAATAAACTGATAATTAAAGTGATAACCACCAATTTCTACAAATTTTTAATTATGTTAGTTAAATATATTCATTCTTCTCTATTTTTCACGTAAGTATTATTTTATTATTATTACGAAATTGGTTTTTAATATTATTATAGCTAATAGTTTTTAGTTGTG
The DNA here is from genome assembly GCA_902141385.1 of Timema californicum. Lineage (NCBI taxonomy): Eukaryota > Metazoa > Arthropoda > Insecta > Phasmatodea > Timematidae > Timema > Timema californicum. The sequence continues at coordinate 74,793 of CABFOW010001522.1, forward strand.
ATTAATATAAGAATTTAGTTTTAATTTACAAGTATATCAATAGTTTCATATTGAAATCAATATTCTGTACATCACAAGAGAAATGATGGTTGGTCAGTTTTTACCTTAAATATCATATCAAATTGTTGGACATAACAAATTTTACTATCAAATTTTGGATTTAGTTTTTAATTGGAAATATGCCTATGATTAATAGGTCGGATTTGAATCATACGGTATACGAACTGTAGAAAAAATATAGGGTTCAAGATTTTAGCAAAAATGTTATTATTATGTGCTCTGGTTTAAAAAAAAAATTGGCGTACGTTATCTGTTTATTTGGGTGCTTTGTGTTGTTTTTATTCATCAACTTTTGTTTGGAGAACAAATGATTTGGCCAATGATAATATTGAATGCAAAGACAAAAAAAAATCAACGTCACTAAAGAAACAAACCCAACACCCGCTTCTGTGACCGCATGGTCTAAGGCACTACTCTAGCACTTGAATAGACTGCCGATGACGGGGAGATTGAGGTTCGAATTTCGGTCGGGTGTAGTGTAGGTGGCTTTTCCTAAATGTTTTCCAATTATCCTTCCACTCAGATGCGGGTAAACTAACTATGAAAAAAAAAAAGGCTGTGTAGTTAGAACATAGGCTTATTATTCCGAACAGATAGTAAGACGTGGTGCTAAAATTAAACATCAACTCCGGCCAAAATGAGCTTGACATTTAGATCACTTGTCTACCAGCCTGAATCTTAATAATTATTGTTTAGTCATAAAATCACTAATCAAAGATTTCCAATATAAACTCTGTATGACTCCGATCAAGTTTGGATGTTTAATCAATTCAAGGGGAATGCCAGGCCTCCACCGTGGTTCGGATTCCACGTTAAACTGTAGGTCCTCCATTTCATCTCACAATCACCCCACCATTACACTTTAGCGTAAGTGCGTATAACCCGAACGGGTAGTAAGACGCGGTGCTAATAATAATAATAATAATAATAATAATAATAATAATAATAATAATAATAATAATTAATCAATTCAACGACCATGAGGGAGGAAGAAGTGAATTATTACTTTGAAGTAAAGGATTCTTTGATGTCGACCAATGTTATTTATTTTTTAATTTTGTGTATTTGAATTAATATCACGCCATGATGGGCTTTAGCTACCAAAAAAAAACACCCGACAGTAATAATTCAGGGTTAAAACTAACGCCCGCACTTTTAATCTGGAGTCTTCAGCACACCGTGTTTCTACGATGTGGCGGAGTATTGGTAATGACACATTTGCGCAGTGTATGAAACGGATAATAAAGCCAATATCCCCGGTGACTGGTGGCTGCGGGTGTCGTAGCCGTCCGTACGAGGCCGCTCGAGAATCCACGGGTTTCTATTGGTCCCCACATGAAAGACTTGCCGACAAATGTAATTGATGTAACTGCATAGCCTCAAGATATTTTTTATAAAACAATTACACGAGAGGTTTTTTTAAAAAAATAATTATTATTTTTGTGTGTGTAAAATATAATATTTATATTTTAACTAATGGTTTTTTTTAACTGTGATAATTTTATTTCTCTCCAGTTTATGCTGTGAAATAATTTCGATTTTTTTTTTAAATTTTCGGGGAGAATGTGATTACCTAAATCTCATATGTGTGTGGTAAGGAGATCCATGCAATATACGAATTGTATTCATAATAATTACGTAAATCATTATTGCTTTTAGTTTTGTTAAATAGATTATTGTAAGCATTTTTTAAATTTCTTTTATTACACTTCTAATTTTGATTGAAAAATTTGTCATATATATGACACACATTTAAGTAATTTCTATACAACTGGTATGACCATGCTTAGTTATACATAAATAATAATACGTATCTACATAGAGATAATATTATATTTCTCTAATTAATAATATTACATATATATAATTACTTAATACATATTTTTAGAAGCGTAATCAAACATAAATTATATACATCTTTAAATATAACTATTCATAATTTATATATGTATTTATGTAAAAATAAAATTTTTATTTATACAAAAATATATATGTATATGTACAAATATATACACAAATATCCACGTATATATACATAGATATATGTATGTTGATAGATTAAATATCTTGGCTATTTAGTCCATCATTATAATATGTGCATGTTTACAATTGTCAGTGTACTATTTACAGCGTAAAGTCCTTCCGAGTCAAAGATGGCTGCGTTATCTGATAGCTCGTGATCTATTGATCACATACACATAGCTGATGATTTACACACGTCCATGATAGACTCTATATCGTGACACCCACAGATAATTGGAAGCGTGTGTAAAGAACAACCAAGGGATCACAAGAGAAAACATAGTTTTATTTTAATTAAGTCAAATATAAAGATAATGAAGATATATCATATATTTTAAAAATGACATAGAGAGACAATTTGTAGTCTGGCAATAAGCATCAATTCAAAATCATTAAACTTAATCATAAATATACATAATATTACATAAGATAGAGATTATCGACAAACTATATATATGAAATATCGAAGCCATAAAATTTACTTTATATATATATTTATATATATATATATATATAATAATGTATTCTGTCAAAGCAGACACAAGTATAGTAAGATAAAGCGGTTAAATCTATGATATATAAGTTTCAATAATTGCCGTTGAATCCTATACCTAAGTAACAACAGATAGTTTGATTTCATAATTTACTTTGAAGTGAATAAATATGGTTCATAAACCGCCGTTAGAATCTATACAACCTAACATGATAACCTAATTTGAATTAAATAAATATACAATAATTTACAGCTATTAAAGCGCGCATACTTTATTTTAATAACCTCCCTGAAACTCTTAAAAATATTGATGTAATCACTTATCTGAACTAAGTGGAGATGAGAGCGCGCCACAAGTACACAAACAGCACTAACGTAAATCACGGATTCCCCTTAAAAACAAATATAATTGACTCGCGGTTCATCCGCGCCAAACCCCACCAGAAAACCCATCTATGAAATATGGTTATAAAAAAAGAAAGCCCAAACAATAATTTTGAAAGGTATCCCTCCCCATCATTTATATCCGAACAGAAATCTTGAATAAGGTTTCCTAGCCCTAGTTTATATCAGCACCCTCACCTTTGTGCAAGCCAGTGGTACAATCAGTGACGAGGTAAACAAAACAAGCCATTATATAGTAGACACAACCTACACTTGTTCTCAGAGGAGGGGGAAAGCAGGGTGGAAACAAACAACAAAAGGAAGGGAGAAGACTAGCGCTCTCGAAGCTTAGCGGTCAGTCCAGTAACTACTCGAAGCTTACAGAACATCCCAGATGGCGGAACCGGAAACGATCTTGGTCAAGTCAAGTCCTTGTTTGTTGTGGGCCGGGCTTCGATGACGAGCGAGGCGCTGACCAGCGTCTCGTTTCAGTCGAAATTGTTCAAGCCACGGGAGAGGATGTCTTAGTGTGTGTTAGTGCTCCATCAGATGGAGAGAAACCAGGCCGGTGGTGGTGAGTCTTGTAATTCCGTATTACTAGGTGGTATGCGTTAGACGTTGTTATTGGTTGTAACATCGTTACAATATAAGTGAAGAATGACCTTGGACACGGGACGACTTCTGGATGGTTCGGAGGTTGGAGCATTGGCGTACTAAGCCAAAGGTACCGGGTTCGATTCCTGTTTCCAGGTGTAATTTTGCAATTGAAAATTCAATGTTCTACTTCCCCTTCTCATAAAGAATGCAAAACGACATTTAAGAAAAATCTTTATTAAAGTTTATCAGAATCAAATTTAGACCTTCGAAAGTTAAAATTAGAGCTCCTGTCTTATCCCTTAATCCAGCCTGAGATGTAAATATGTTTCCACAAATCTACCATGAACAAAATATACTCTGTATTCGTGCGCGTGTGTTTATGAAAATATTATTTTGTGTGTGTTCGCATCTTGTGTGATGTTCACAAAAGAAACACTTATAGCAAGGATGTTTATTAGGTTAAGTGAACACGTGCATGTATGCACTTCTTTTGTTCACACTCCACGTTCAGACACACATATCTCAAATTTATTTTGTAAATAAGATTTTATACTTTTTACCAGGGGTGTGCCAAGACTAATTGATCGATTTAAAACGAAGCCTAATCGAAGTTAAATTATTTTTTTATTGTTTAATATTTATAAAATAATTTCCATTGGGAATATTTTGTATAGCTCCTTTTTTTTATTTCAATGGAGGCCTAACTATCTTTTCGGATTTGAGTTTTTTCCCTATCATTTGAATCACTTATTATACAGTTATACATAAATGTTCTCATATATGGCATTTATAGACTAAATAAATTTAAAAAAAAATAAGTACTGCAAAAAAAGTTAAATGTACTTTGGCTTAAGCTGATGAATCAAGTAAATATCACATTATGAATTTCAACTATTGCGGATTTTTGTCATGTGAGCATTAATTTGCAATTTATATAAATGTACAGAAATAAAAATTTGAAAATAAATTTTTGTTTTAGTACTCTATATTTTTATTGGTGAAGTTACGTAGTTTTCGATGCCAATTTTTATTTTTACGAAGCTAAATTTGGAGTGATCGAAGCTTCGCTAGCTCCGATTTGTTGCATAAATAAGTTTATAATGCCTATTATCAAGCTATTTGGAAAACATATTATTTTTTATGACAAAGGTTATATTCAGAGAAGAAGGCTATATGTGTATTTTGCGTTTGTGACATATTTTGAGTTTATATTGTTTAAAAATTTCTAAATAATAACTCCTCTTGCAGTTAAGACAAATCGTTTAATATAATAAGGATTCTTTTTATTTGAACTTTTTAATTAAGACCACCATCTTCCTGAAGATAAAACATTTCACACTACGATATTTATTATGATATCGCAGCTATAGCTCCATAAAACTACAAAAAATATTCCTCTGATAGCTTAATTTTGTCTTGATACCCTAAAAACAAATGCCTACTTGGAGATTTCGAAGCTATTTTGCAAAGCGGGTTGCGTCTTGACTTGACGCACTTAAGCGCTCAAAGCACTTTCACACTTAGACGACAATGTACAAAATAGAAAGAAAGGTAAGAAAAGAAAAAAGAGCATTTCCCCCCTGCGAGGCCTTTGCTCACCCGTTGATGAACCTTCCCCTCTTCCTCTGAAGAGTTTACACACTTACTATTGCACATAGAAAACATTAATTCACTTAATAAAATTATCTTTTTCTATTTTACTATTCTAGATAGACATATGCTACTAAGGACTTTTTTAATCTACATCCTGGCAGGAAGATTCTTACAGGACATTTTCATGAATAAACCAAATGACCTGAGTTGTAGATTATTTATAAAAAATACGTTTGCCAAAAAACTACTTCAAGATAAAAAAATAATAACACTGTGACACTGTACGACTAGTTTTAAAATTATTGAATAGTCTATACTTTTTGTCTCAATGTTATATCTTTAAATCTCGATTAGTAAAACATAAGCACATTAACATGGGATAACCTCTCTTGATATGACGTGACGTCACAGGTAGGAAATGTCCTTAAGGAAGGATACACCTTTTATCTCCCGCAGAAGTGCAGTAATTTGAACGAAACCTCTTTAAAAATTCGACAGTTTTAAATATTCACATACATTTTTTAATTTATTCAGCTAAAAATTTAAGTTAGTTTATGATATATTTAATATTCGTTTTGAGGTAGATCTAATTAAAATTTGAAGTGACAGACGACAATTTAAATATTGTGAAACAAATGAACGTGACGCTCCAAATATTCGTCCCCCTTAGCGTTATAAATATACTCGTATGAGTTTGCTTCGCGACTTACAACGTCTCCTGGCTTAATCAAGTTTCATGTGAAGTAACGGAAAGTCGAGATAAGAATTCCCATGTTAATATATTTACGTTTTAATCAGCGAGTTTGAGGGCTATAGCATTTTAAAAAAAACACATACATTCTTAAACAATCTTAAATCATAATATTTTTTTCTGACATTGAAATGATTTTTTTTAAACAGATTTTTTCTAACTGGTCAACAAATTGGGGTATTTGGTTTATTTACGAAATGATATCTTCCTGGCCAAAATGTAGATTAAAAAAAGGTCAATTTAATTATCCATCCATCTGGATTAATAAACAACAAAAAGTTAATTTAGTCTTGCAAAGTAAATGCTGTCCAGGTGCAAATAAAAGAGTGAGTGTTTATACTCTTCAGCGGAACAGGGGGATGTACTATCAACTGATATGCAAGAGCACTCGCAAGATGAACAACTCATTTTATTCCCTCTCTTTTCATTTTGTACATTGGTAGTTTAAGGGCCAGTTTCATAGTCCAACTTAGTACGCCTCAAGTGCGGCGCTACCATAAGTACATGACGACACCTACCTAAAACAGAATGGAATGGGCCAGTTTCCTATGCGAGAACGGCCCATTCCATTCGAGTTTAGAGAGGTATCGTCTTGTACTTAGGGTAGCGCCGCACTTGAGGCGTACTAAGTTGGACTATGAAACTGGCCCTAAGTGTAATAGTGCTATTATTGCTTAAGTGTTTCAAGTTAAGACCCGCCTCGGTGGCGTAGTTGACTAACGCGCAACCACTGAGGACGGGGAGATCGAGGTTCGAATCTCGGTCGGGTGAACTGGGGGTGGTTTTTCCTAAATGGTTTTCCACTCTCCTTCCACGCAAATGCGGGTTCACTTCCTCTAATTCAACCTTCCCAATTCCTAATCCATTAGAGTAATTAGTACTTAAAAGAGTATAACCCGAACGGGTAGTAAGACGCGGTGCTAAATATTATTATTTTTAAATTCAAGTTAAGATGCAACCCGTTTCGCAAAATAGCTACGAATTCACTAAATAGGCAACGCTTTATACACTAATGGGGTTGGAAATAAATAATTTAGAGAAAATGTAACCGCCTTCTATTGAAGTGAGAACCAGAAACAGACTCACTTCGGTGGTATCATGGTCTAAGGCGCTACTCTCGCAGTAGACTGGACTACCGATGACGCGGAGACCGAGGCTCGAATCTCGGTCGGGTGTAGTTTTTCCGAAATTGTGTTTTCACTCTCTCTATCTCTCCACAAAAATGTAGGTATACTTCCTCCAAACAAAACCTTCCTAATCCCTAACCCTAAAATTGTTAGCGTAATTTTGGACATAAGCGTAAAACCCGAACGGGGGGTAAGATACTGTGCTATATAAAAATAATAAAGAGAAACCCTTTATGAAAAACTACCTTTAACTAGCTCATCCGGGATTTGAGCTCTTATCGTAAAATTAGACTAGATGAGGCCACCTAGGCACTCAAGCTGGAATATCAGCACTTAAAATCAATATCTAGGCACTCATAGTTGGAATATCAGCACTTAAAACTGATACCTAGGCACTCATAACTTGACTATCAGCACTTAAAACTGATACCTAGGCACTCTTAGTTGGAATATTAGCACTTAAAACTGATAGCTAAGCATGCATAGTTGGAATGTCAGCACTTAAAACTGATAGCTAAGCATGCATAGTTGGAATGTCAGCACTTAAAACTGATACCTAGGCACTCTTAGTTGGAATATTAGCACTTAAAACTGATACATAGGCACTCATAGCGTGAATATCAACACTTAAAACTGATACCTAGGCACTCATAGTTTGAATATTAGCGCACTTAAAACTGATACCTAGGCACTCATAGCTTGAATATCAACACTTAAAAATGATAACATTTAGTTTTGAAGAAAAAAACAACCTGTTACATTCCACCATAATTCGATCCCTGACTTTATAGTCACTGGTAAACCAAATAGGAGGAGACTAACATCTTTAACCGTGTGCCCACCAGTATGGGTTAGAGCCTCATTAATTGTCTTGGTTGTGAAACATTTGAAAACACCATTAAAATAACTATTTCCAGGAAAACCTTCTTTTCTCTCTGTTTCTGTACAGACATGTTTTATTTAAGTGCCCACTCATACGGGTAGATAACTCGAAATTGACTCGAGCAGAGATCATATTTTACAAAAAAATAAATTAACTTTTAAACAAAACCATTTTATAAAGAGTGCAACTGAAAATTCCCTTAAAGAAAAAAAAAAGATTCTGGTAGAAATAAATTTATGAAAACTAAAAACATATATTTTCGCGGTCAACATTGATGACATTCCAATTTTTAATGAGCACATTTTTGTAGGTATTATTAATATCACCTATTGGTGACCTGATGGTCTAGGGGGTAAGGTGTCAGACTTATGTGTCGGGGGTCCGGGGTTCAATCCTCGGTCCAGGCACAGATTTATCTGATTGCCAAACCCCTTCCTTCACCTCTGACAAGACGTGTATTAATCACTACTTGTGAATGTGTGGAATTCCAGACCTCCACCATGGTTCGGATCCCACGTTAAGCAGTAGGTCCTCCATTTTCATCTCACAATCACCCTACCATTACACATTAGCGTAAGTGCGTATAACACGAACGGGTAGTAAGACGCGGTGCCAATAATAATAGTAATAATAATATCACCTATTACCCGCTTCAGTGGCTGAATGATCTAAGGTGTCACTCTCGTTTTAGACTGGTCCGCCGAGGACGGGGAGTTTGGGGCTCAAATCTCGGTCGGGTCTACCGAGGGTGGTATTTCCTAAATGGTTTCCCATTGTCTTTACACTCAAATATAGGTAAAATACCTCCAAACATGCTTCCTTCCTCATACCTACCCCATTACAATAATTATCATATATATATATATATATATATGTGTGTGTGTGTGTGTGTGTGTGTAACCTAAACAGGTAGTAAGACGAGGGGGAAAATCCTATTATCAATCAAAAGTAATATCTAAAGATCATATGACTTGATTTCTACCTTTATTAAAATGGTTTTTATTATTTTTTAACGTTTCAAAAAAGTTTCTTCCCATATAAATATGACTGTGCCTGTAGTTGGCTTCCCACATAGCTTTGTATCATCTATTTTATTGCGTCCATAAGAACACAAAGCATCTGATAACAACGTTTCGTGTTATAAATTTTTATTGTTATGGTTGTGTTTTGTTTTGAATTACCCACCCAGGATCATATTTTTTCTTCCAAGTAGCAGATCTGGATTCTCTTGCTTTTCTTTTCCGTTACACTTTTTTTTATTTTCTCATTATAAAAAATAAGCTGAACCTTTTCTACAAGTATAAGTATTTTTAAGCTTTCTTCGCAGTAAATAAGAGAATAACTAAATGGAATATTTTGAACTAATTTTTTCTTTATCTGTTAGTAGTGGATTTTAAATTGTGCTACTATTTATAACATAAATTTTTTTTTACAGTTTTTTAGCACCACGTCTTAATACCCGTTCGATTTATAAACCTTTTTTACTTTAAGCAATACATTTTTAGTAGCTAAGTTGTATTTTTTATTTTGTTAAGGATAAAGTTATTATATTATACTATTATAAAGCCACATGGCTTACTTACTCATTGACATTAATGTTTACCCACTTCCAGATGAGCTAGAAACTTGAAATTTGGCAAACTTATAGCGTCTAGCCTGTAACCGCGCGACGGGAAAATTCTGATAAATTAGAAAAATTAAAAATAACCCCCTAAAAAAATGCAAAATGTTAGATCAACTTTAAAGTCAGTGTGAACCTTTCTTTGTAGGTCTCTTGTGGCTAAACGGTAAGACCTATCAAAAACCAGCTCTGGAATTACATTAGTTTACATCCACTTGCAAATAAAAGTCACCGGGGGTTGGTAAGTATAATATACTTATGTTATAATGAAAGGCGAAAGTCTTGGGGATGTTATTACGGAAATCAGCAGTAAATGAATCAAGTACATTGAAAAATTACAACTGGGCATGGAAATTGAACCTAGGATCTTTGGATTGGCTCGACAATGCTCTATCTCTGAGATAACGAAGCTCATGACACTAGCCTAGTAAGATAACACATTAATTAGGTTTGCCAGACGTCCCAGTTTTCCAAGATTGTCCCTCTTTTTAGATGATAATCTTGGTGCCCCGAAAGACCACTTCGGGACACACGATTGTCCCGGTTTTTAGATAATATTCCCGGTGTCCCAAAAGACTACTTCGGGACACACGATTGTCCCTCTTTTTAGATGATATTCCCGGTGCCCCGAAAGATCCCTTTGGGACACACGATTGTCGCGGTAGACCACTTCAGGACACACGATTGTCCCGGTTTTTAGATGATATTCCCGGTACCCCAAAGACCACTTCGGGAAACACGATTGTTCCGGTTTTTAGATGATAGTTCTGGTGTCCCCAAATACCACTTTGGGACATGCGATTGTCCCAGTTCTTAGCATTTTTTATTTTGTTATCTTTCTTACCCCGCAATCGCTGGTATATGAGGCCTAACATTATTTTTGTCCGGTTGGTATGCACAGGTATAACACAATTAGGGAAAGTCCCGTCTATTCTACAAGCGTAGTATAACATTCTCTTTGGATTTGTAAGTCATTGCGTCATTGTGAAAGAGTAAGTGAAAATGCAGCGATATGTTTGTTTCGTGGTTCTTAAATTTATTTATAATATTAAATTAAATTTACAGTTAGTGTTTAAGTCTAAACATGGCTAAAAGACAGTGCAAGATAAAGGAAGCAAAATCTTATCGCTGAGTATATGAGTAAACTTTAGACTTTTGTGTTTCCTTTTTTTGTTATTATTCAATTATTAATACTGCTGTTTTATTTTTTTTATAATATGTAAAAGGCATTTATTTTATGTGTCGTAAAAATTTAAATAAAATAGTTGCAATAATTAATTATTATTTTTTGTACCGGTTCACCCTGGCAAAAATATGGCAACTCTACATTAATACGCGTAAAATACATTCAGGCGTGTTTACGAGTGACATTCCAAAAGTATAATTATATATATATATATATATATACGAACATAATGGAATATAATGATAAAAAACGTTCCTGTCCAAGAGGAAATCTAGCAGATCATTTTTTATGGAACTGAACCGTCCAAACCAAGGCACCAGTTTGGTCTTGTCTTGTTTTACGGTGAGTCGAGAGTCTGGTTTTTGAATCTCGGTCAAGTGTATTAAGGTGATTTTCCCCTAAATATCTTTTCTCTCTTCCCCCCCCCCCCTTCCCCGTCCCCA
>CABFOW010001522.1:89875-108593 GCA_902141385.1 Timema californicum
TATGAAAGAACAAAAACATGGGGACCTGGCACCCACAGTTTCGCCCAAGTGGTTTCAGAATGACGGGTTGCTCACTACGCATGCGCAGAAATGACGCCAGATTTACCCCCCCCCCTCTGCCCCTTCTCCCTTTTCAACTTCGTAGAGATAGCGGCGAGCAACCTGTTAGGAAGATCGAGGGACGTCGGTCCGTCAGTGGCGTCTACGATACCGACGCGGCCGTAAGCGTCGATGCTTTCTTGGTTTTATTTTGAAACGGGGGGGACGTCGGGTGAAGTTTTGTGTGGCGCGAACGGACAATCAACTTTTTTTTCACCCCCCACCCCCATATAATTTTTGTTTTATTCTTGATCGTGAAGGAAAAATAAAAACAGAACAAATTTTTTTAAATATTTTTTTTCTTAATTGGAAATTAAAGTGAGTTTGATATTAAATTAAGTAAAGTTAGCTTTCATAAAATTAGTTTAGAATATTTGAACCTTGTAGTTATTTTGTATATAATAAATTTGAAATAAATTTTAACCATAAAAATAAATCAATTTCAATTAAACTATTGAAAATATAAATATAAAAGCTTATAGTTAAGATTACCACTAACTTAAAAATAAAAATATATATTCATTTTCAAACAAAGTTTTGATAATATATTTTTTTGAAGCTGTTTTTGTATTTTTGTTTACCTCATTGAAGAACACGGAAAACTATTTGGAACAAAACACAGTTTGTGAAACACAATTTTTGATTTCTTCCCCAAAAATATTATTAATGTGAGGGATTTTAATACAAACAAATAAAATGTATTACATTTTAAAAAAACAAAAATATTTCTTCATAAAATTATAAGTTTAAAACTTTATTTGAAATATTATTGGCACTAAAAGGGAAATAAAGGGATTGTTACTAAAATTTGACCAAATATATGCAAAATTAACTAATAAGGCACTTACTATCTTATTTATCTAATGCGAATACTCCAAACGGGGGATTAAGACAAAATAACGAGTAATTACCTTCTATAATAAAGTTACTAAGAAATATACTCAAAGGTATAGTAAGCTTGACACAAAATTATTTTACTACAAGTCAGTTATTTGGAGAAACCAAATATTGATTCACAAAAGCTAAACTGATATCGCTTTGACAAACAAAATTGATTTATATTTTTTGTTTTAAATGAAACGGTACATGACGTAATGTTTACTGTACTTTGGTACTGTTTGTACTTAAAACAAACTTTTAGTTTATACGTATATGGGTACCAAACATTGTAGTGAGTTTTATAGCTATAATACAATGTAGTAATGGAGGATGGAATTTTAATTGTTTGTATAAAGTTTAACTGGCTTTACAAATTTAATGGAGATAGATCATGTTAAAGTAAACTAAGATTATTTTAGTAATGTAGATCTAAAAATACAGTAAAACTCTTTTGATATGGTCCTACTTGTGTAATGTGGTTACTTGCCAAAGGGATTCAGAAGTTTTGAAAACAAAACACAATCGGTTCAATCGCTAGTTGTAGACTATAATGACGTAGCAAGTTCACTCTTAAACCACATTATAGTAGCTATAGACGTGCTTAGTATTTGGCTAGACGAGATGTTCTTAATGCCAATTCAATTTTTAAATAGATTCAATCGATAATTATTCCTAGTACCACCAAATTTAATAAATACATAATTTTGATCATGAGCATTGATGTCCAACCTAATTTGAGAAATATTGGTTCACATACTGGTTGGGTCAAATATTTCATATTTATACCGTTTTAAAGAATTATGATCACAAGCTATTTGGCCTTTTCTTTAAATGTCATTAAGAAGGCACTAATAAATCCATTCAAAGCTATCTGTCTGTAAACAAAATTTAAGACTTTAAAAAACAGACTCAGACATATTACTGAAGATATTATTTGGATTTCTGAAATGGAATATTCCATCTACTGAATTTAATTTACTGCCTCTAAGCTGCCCTGGGTGACTTGTTTAAATATTAGTTCATATAATTTACTAGAAAAGTTCACCTAATTAATTAAATACAACTTTTTATGTATGGTAATATTTAAGAATTAATAAATTATAATAAACTTGATTATAAAATCTGTAATAGAGATTATATTAGAATTTAACAGACATGGAAATATATACAGAATACATAACTAGCTACAATTCTAGCTGAGCATCATCAATTAGTGATATAGATCTTTATCTTAAACTTTTAAAAATGTATAATTATTTCAATTCAATACTCATATTTTGTTCATCGACCATAAAACACTGGTTTCCTAGTACATTTTTATACTTTATTAAGTATTAAAGTGCACATTGTATCCACAGTTCATAGTTAAAATTAAGATAATATAAGAATCAACACCCAAGTTCATGAGCAGGGTTATTTTAATTTGTCTACTATGTTTTTACTATAAAGTGTTTTTATATTAACAAATACTCTTAAGCTAAATGTATTTTCTGACCATCATTATTTATTACTTAAAATTGTAATTACTAGTTAGTAATGCATTTTAATGTATATTTCCACGTTTTCTAAATCTTAATATAACTTAATCGACAGCCTTTATAGTCAATTTATTTTAACCAGTTGATTGATTCTTGAATATAAAAATAATCTATTTTTACTAAACTTTCACGAACGTGTTTCAAAGACCTTGACTATTGGTTTGCTCTGTTCTCTGCTAAATATCTAAATTTAGGCTTACTGTTTTAGTGGTCACATATTTGCAGAGCGAGTGAAGGTTTATTTTCAAAATCGTAGCTGGAATTATTTAGGTATATTTTTGTCTGTCCATCATCTGCATGTGTGGGTAGAAAGCTCTAAAATATAAATCCAAATGAGTGTTGTTGAGGGTTCATTTCCAATGCTAATACGCTCTTAGTTTTAATATCTGAGTGCTTGAAATCTCTTTACTTAGTATCTCTTTGACTAACAGTTTTTTGAATAATAGCTGTTTTAAATGTACACTTGTTTGCTAGTTTTTGTTTAATACATCTTAATTTTATGGTTATTTATATAATGTCAATCTAGTTTAGCTATGTCTGTTTAATATATCTTGATATGATATATTTGTTTAATGTATATTTATTATTTTCAAATTAATTTAATATCTCTTTATATGCTAATTGGTTTGCTAGGTCTTTTTTCTACTAGTTTTATATCTGAGAGTACATTTTAGTAGTTCTTAAATAAACATAGCTTTGGTTTGTACACATATTCTTAGTAGTTTTTGGGTTAATATATTTTTATAAATAAATAATTATATTTATTTGATCAATATTTGTTCGAGATACAATTTTAATCTATTCCTGATTATAAGAGCTTTTTTTGTGTGTGTTTTTGTTGTTTAGTAACTCTTTTTCAAATAGCCCTATACTGGTTTGAAAGGGAATCCAAAAGGTCAATGTGAAAGAAGCGTGTTACGTTGGTTTGGGCATGTTGAGAGGATGAGTGTGGATCGAGAGATGAAGCAAATATATGAAGGTAGAGTGTGTGGATCAAAAGGAAGGGTTAGGCCATGTAAGACGGGCTAAATGTGGTAGATTAAATTGCGTAAAAGAGAAACATTAAGAGTTTTAATAATAAAAGAGCATGTATGTCTCGGTGTATGGATGTTGTTGAAGCGAAGGGAGTATGCAAGGATAGGGGAGTGTGGAGAAAGATAGTGAGGATGAATTAAGTATGGGGTTGTTTTTTTAGTTATATGCACAGTTTCATGCCTACCCCAAAAGGTAACGGCGTGATTATGTATGTATGTGGAATTTTTAAGCTCATGTGTTACCCCCTTTAACTGCTCGATTGATTAATTGATCTATTTTGGCAGCAAATGGTATAATAGATTATTTGATTTTTTTTTAAATTCAATGTTATTAGTAATATTGTATATTTCTTTTGTTTACTATTTAGGATGGGTAAGTGGTGTGTTTAGGTCTAAGGGGTCATGGTTTGATTGCTGAACGTCAACAGTGATAGTAACTTTCTAATCCTTAGTGATTATAGTAATTCAAGGTCATAGTTGAGCGTTTTGTTTTTAGACTGAATTAGCTTATAAAATTCACGTTAAAAATATAGCCAATATTTATAAGCATAATTACCGTACATCTCTAGATTTGATCAGTATATTTAACTGTGATTATTAAAATTAGTTTATCAAAAAGTATTTTCATACAAATTAAAAATATTTAACATTTGTTTATGTTCTTTTTTTTCAGGTAAAAATCTATTGCATGCGTTAGTAAATCAATGGAGTGTTTGTTAACATTTATAGTTAAAAAACTGTGTAACTTAAATAACTTTATTAAGTGAAAATATAAATTCAGGGTAAATAATATAAACATGGTTGGATCATACACACACGTACTTTACATGATTGTGTGCGGGTTGTTAGTCATAACTACCATCATATGAATAATTTATTCCTTAGTTAAACTAAGTATTTTATAAACTGTAAATATCAAGTGTCCACATATTTTATCCTGACTGTACTGCGAGAGGAACATGTGGACAAATAGTAATATCCGTTTATGCACCGAACATTTCTATGGACATCAGTGTTATAGGTTTCAAACACGAACTTTCATCGAATGTGTCCCGTCCTTGTTTGTACGGGGGATGAAAACGTGTGTGTTATGATTTGTCTAATGTGCGTAACTGGTTTTTGTAGTAGAAAATTACGATTGGGACGAAAACATTCAAATCGAGAAAAATAGAAATGTTACTGTNTAAAAAAAAAAAAATTTAAACAACGCTTCGGATAGAACGTGTGCAGTAAAGTAATTACAAATAGATTCATAAACATTTTTTTTTTTAGCAATACTAAAATGTATGAAATATAACTCGAATGGTTGGAAAAAAATAAATTAATAGCGTTCTCTATTTTGTGAAACTGCTAAGTCTATTCGAATAGTGGTTAACTATTAAATTTGTATAGCTAAAATTAGTATTGTTGATTAACAAAAGATTTCTTTGTTGAGAGAGGACAACAAATATAAACAGAACCAAGCGTTTATTCTATTTTCGATGTAATGTATAATACATTTTTAAAAATAAAATCAAAAATTACTTGACTATCAAAGCGTTTACTAATTTTAAAGTTGAAGTTATAAGAAACAAATTTACAAATAATTTAAAAAAAAATAACTGTCACAATTTTAAGACTTTACCACAAGTATTTTGTATTTCGAAAACGTTGATTTTACAAAGATTTAAAAATTGTTTTGAATTTTGTTGTTTTAGTTTTCAAGTTGCAAAATATTAAATTTTAAAAGTAGGTTATGACGGATACCGATTCGGAAAAAATGGAAGAATTAAACTATCTGTGTTCAAAAAATCTATCTAACCTCTCGAGTGAGCTCTGCGAGGAAGAAAGGTACCTCCCGTCGGCTGAATACCTTTACCAGGAGCCCAACACGACGTCCTCCTACAACAACTCGGGGGAGGTACTCGTCGACTACAACTACACCATAGACTGCGACGCGACTATCGGGCAACTCTCGTCGCCGTACTACCAGTCGGCGCTCTACATCCTCTACGGCGCCATCTTCGTGCTGGCGCTGTGCGGCAACGGTCTAGTTTGTTACGTGGTCCAGGCGTCGCCCAGGATGAGGACGGTCACCAACTACTTCATCGTCAACCTGGCCGTCGGGGACATCCTCATGACGCTCCTGTGCATCCCTTTCTCGTTCGTGACGACCTTACTACTGCAGCACTGGCCTTTCGGCAGGATCATGTGTTCCACCGTCAGCTACTCGCAGGTAGGACCCCCCTTAAACTCTCTCCCTTGTTCCCTTCTCAAGGCCATACTCTTTTAGTAACACCTCTTATTACCCGTTAGAGCTATACGCTCATATGCTAGCTGTTTTAGGTATTAGGGAGGTCATATTAATAAGAAATGTACCATAATTTGCTTAGAGGGAGAGTGAAAAACATTTTTGGACCCCCCCCCCCTTCAGTACACCCAACCGAGATTCAAACCTCAATCTTTCACCGTCATTGGCAGTCTAGTCTACTGCGAGAGTAGCGCTATAAACCACGTGGTTTATGAGGTGGGTTGTACGTATCTTAATCAAGCGAATGAGGTAAGGAGTAGAAAGGTAGATTTTATAAGAAATATATCTGAATTTGCTTGGTGCTAGAGAGGGAAACAGGCTTGAAAAAAGCACCCTCAGTTAATTCGACAAAGAGTCAATCCTAAATGTCTTATTCACTGTCAATCTGATGGCAAGTTTCCGATTTCTATCTTTTTTTTTATCTACCCAAATCGCTGGTTATAATATATAATACGTAAGGATTTCAATATATGTATAATTTTAACATTTTAAAGATAAAAAATCCTTAATATTAATCTGAATGCTTATGTAAAATTTAAACTTCTCTGGTTTGTTGCTTCCATAGTTACCACTTTCATTCGTCAAACAATCTATTCCATCATGCTCGCAATGTATGATTTAAAAATATATATCATAGGTGCTTGCATACCCTGGAGTTTCACTAAGTACAAATGAGAAGTTTCGTATTTTTATATTTGTATTTTAAGCAATATACTTGTGGTAGCGTGGTTTAAGGCGTTAAGAGTGCAACAACAGCCAGACTATAAGAACACACGCTAGAGACACACCCATAAGATATTGTCAAATACGTAATATTGTTTCAATCTTTAGATTGATAGTTTTCTTGGTTTTAGAGATAGTTGACCTGGTAGTCACGCAGTATAAGGTGTAAATCTTACAATATGTAAAAGTTAAATATTTGCCATTGTGTGCATTTTATCAAATTTTCCCTAGTACATGTACCAAGTTTTCACTTTATATGCATCAAACTCATAATATATGTAAAAGTAAAAAAAATACACCATCAGTGTATATTATAAGGTTTATTCACGCACGTAAGCCTATGCCAAATTTAGGCTTTTGATTTTTTTTTCTTTTAAAGTAATTTGAACTGATAGTTATGTGACCTAAAGCGATATGTGTAACAGATCCCTAAAACACAAGCTAATCTTTAGGTTTGTAAGTTTATTGGTTTTGTAATTATAACGTTAACAGTCACAAACATACATTATACTTTATCTATACGATTTTGAACGGTACATGGGAAAAAGGAGGAGAGTCACATCGAACACATTTTCCAGGAAAACAACTTTTATTTCTCAAAGCCTCCATAATAACGTTAGAATATAATTTTTACTTTCTCTCGACACCTCGAAGAGAAAGTATTGTGATCGTCAAAAAAGTCCAACTCGGGATTTTGACAAATGTCGATGTTTCATGACCCCCTGAAAAAAAAATGAAAAAAAAATAGTTTTAGAAATTTCGTCTGTCTCTACCTCGAACTAGAGACGAAGCTATTTTACCGATTGGGCTAAAACATTATATTTGTTGTTTCCATAAGGTCTCCCCGAGGTTTTTTTTAAGAATTAGACACCTAGCCCTAAAAATAAAGGGTAGTTTCTTGAAGGGCAAACAGAGAAAATATTGAGTTTATCTGAATTCGCATTAACGATTTTGATTAAGTTTTGTATCTAGACACTGTTTATCTTTATAAATAAGATGGAAACCCTCATATTCTCGTGTAAATTACTTTGAGGGTACCTTTACATAGGGGAAATTTTCCAATTGGTGTAATATTTCTATAACCATGTATAGATATATTATTTCACTTCACAAATTTAACGAGTTTTTAGTAAATGTCTATTTTTAAGATAAAAACTAGAGAAAGTCCGTGCGGCGATCCATACAATTTAATTTAAATTAATTTAAATGACTGAAAACTCTTCTGACCATAATCTAAAGTGTATTAGAAAGGTCTTATTGTTTTCTTAACCAATGGAAACACTCACTAAAATTGAGATAAAATGGGATTTTTCCCCCCTTTTTCCTCTGTAATCTTCATTTGTATACAGCTCAGATGACATGTATCTACGATTTTGCTTGTTATTCAGAATGACAGAGTTTGATTAACTTTGCGCATGCGCGAGAAAAAGTCGTGATAAATTTAAACTGAAATGGGTCTGAGTCACAAAGGTAAGAGCATGTACTATATCCATTACAACAAAAAATATAACCCGAAAAGAAAAAAAAGCATGAATTTAAGTAGAATAAAGGAAACAAAACCTTTAACTATTCTTGATTTTGATGGGATCTCAGAAATAACCTCGAATAAAATACGTACGTGTCGAATAAAATAAGTGTAAATCCCACTCAAAGGAAATACCTGGTCTTCAATGTGTGTGAGCTGTGTGATGTGAGGTGTTTAGTATCTGATGGGAAGGTGTCGTCACTTGACAGTATATGAGATGGTCATCTCTCAAAATAAACACCCTGTGGATTGTTATGTATGTTCCAAAATAGTACATTCGTTCCCTGCCTCAAGAATTTAAACAAACATTCCGTGCTTGAGACAAACAAAACGTGTTATCAAAACATGTCAGCCCGTGTGTATACATTCATATTCTTCGTCTTTGAACAGCTCTATAGTCGGACTCATTGGAACCGGTTTGAATGAAAACAAACCCGATTTGAAGACGGGCACCTTTAGCTATAAGCTATCCGCTTCGGTGGCCGCGTGGTCTAACGCACTATTCTCCCAGTAGACCAGACGGGACGATCGTGGTTCGAATCTTGGTATGCTATACAGAGGTGTTTTTACAAAATGGTTTTCCACTCTACCTACACGAAAATGCGAGTACACTTCCTTTAAATATAACCATCTTAATCCCTAAAACCATTAGAGTAATTAGTACCTAAGCGTATAACCCAAACGGGTAGTTAGACGTGGTGTTAAAAAAAAGTTGGAAGTTAATTTAAATGAGCTTTAGTTCTAGCGGGTTAACCATAAATAATATACTATAGCTAATCTAAGAAAACAAGTACAGTAGACTGAATGTTGTACCATCATTTTCCTGTAGTGAAACTAAAAAAATCAACCCCCATTGGTGATCACAAGGCATATAAGGTTAAACTTGCAATAATAATGACGGAGAGGTAAAGGTTCAAATAATAAAAATATTTTATTTGAAATATCTTTTTATAAAACAAATTATTCATGAGCTATAAGCAAATATTTATACTTGTTAAATCAGGACTGAAAATGAATTTTACTGGTATGCTCTTTGGAGGATAAAGATGTTTCTCTTTTCTCAATTTTTCTGTAACAGTGTTACTAGTTCCTAATACCATAGATATAGAGTAATTAACACTGTATATTAATTAATTTATGATCTTGGGTGTAATATTTATATAACAATGTATAGACCTATTATTTCACTTCACAAATTTAACGAGTTTTTAGTAAATGTCTATTTTATGATAAAAACTAGAGAAAGTCCGTGCGGTGACCCATGCAATTTATTTTAAATTAATTTAAATATGACTGAAAATTCTTCTGAACATAATCTAAAGTGCATTATAAAGGTCTTATTATTTTCTTAACCAATGGAAACACTCACTAAAATTGAGATAAAATTGGATTTTCCCCCTTTTTCCCCTGTAACCTTCATTTGTATACATCTCAGATTATCTGTATCTACGATTTTGCTTGTTATTCAGAATAACAGAGTTCGATTGACTTTGCGCATGCGTGAGAAAATGTCGTGATAAATTTAAACTGAAATGGCAGAAATGGGTATGAGTCACAAAGGTAAGAGCATGTACTATATCCATTACAACAAAAAATATAACCCGAAAAGAAAAAAAGAAGCATGAATTTAAGTAGAATAAAGGAAACAAAACCTTTAACTATTCTTGATTTTGATGGGATCTCAGAAATAACCTAGAATAAAATACGTACGTGTCGAATAAAATAAGTGTAAATTCCACTCAAAGGAAATACCTGGTCTTCAATGTTTGTGAGCTGTGTGATGTGAGGTGTTTAGTATCTGATGGGAAGGTGTCGTCACTTGACAGTATATGAGGTGGGTCAGCTCTCGAAATAAACACCCTGTGGATTGTTATGTATGTTCCAAAATAGTACATTCGTTCCCTGCCTCAAGAATTTAAACAAACTTTCCCGTGCTTGAGACAAACAAAACGTGCTATCAAAACATGTCAGCTCGTGTGTATACATTCATATTCTTCGTCTTAGAACAGCTCTCTAGTCGGACTCATTGGAACCGGTTTGAATGAAAACAAACCCAATTTGAAGACGGGCACCTTTAGCTATAAGCCATTCTCTTCGGTGGCCACATGGTCTAACGCACTATTCTCCCAGTAGACCAGATGGCTGATGACGAGACGATCGTGGTTCGAATCTTGGTCTGGTATACTGATTTTTTTTTTCCAAAATGGTTTTCCACTTTACCTACACGAAAATGCGGGTACACTTCCTTTAAATATAGCCATCTTAATCCCTAAAACCATTAGAGTAATTAGTACCTAAGCGTATAACCCAAACGGGTAGTAAGACATGGTGTTAAAAAAAAGTTGGAAGTTAATTTAAATGAGCTTTAATTCTAGCGGGTTCTAGCGGGTCTACTATAGCTAATCTAAGAAAACAAGTACAGTAGATGGAATGTTGTACCATCATTTTCCTGTAGTGAAACTAAAAAATCAACCCCCATTGGTGATCACAAGGCATATAAGGTTAAACTTGCAATAATAATGACGGAGAGGTAAAGGTTCAAATCTCAGGTAAATGACCTAAGTAAGAGGAAGGCTTACACGTGTATTGTATTAATGTGTTTTTTCCCCCATCTACTATATACATTAGTGTGGGTGTATTTAATATATTACACATTTATCATTAATTTACTTAATACTAAATCAACTATGACACTACACGTATTTATGAAAATAATGATGACCTGATGGTCTAGGGGTAAGGTGTCAGACTTATATGCTGGCGGCCGGGGTTCAATCCTCGGTCCCGGCAAAGATTTATCTGATTACCATGGAAAACCATTTAGGAAAAACCACCCCCATTTCACCCGACCGAGATTCGAACCTTGATCTCCCCGTCCTCAGCAGTCGAGCCAAACACGACAAGCGCGTTAGCCAACTACGCCACCGAGGCAGGTATTGATTTAATAACGTATTTTATTGTTTGTGTAACAAGGTTTGTAGTAAAACTCTGTGTATAGGTAGACTTTTTGTGATAAAGAGCGTGCATCACATGCCAATCGACTCTGTGATACAGTCGGCTAGAAATCGTAAATTTACACGAACGTTATCGCACGTGGATCATTTCTGATTAAACATTAACGATGATAAAGAGTTAATTCAAGTTCCTAATACTGAACATTGTTGAAATATTAAATTATATTTGGATAAAAACGGCATTTAAAAGGCCTCTGTGCACAAATCTTCATTCTTTAATCATATGAACATAAGGTAGTTATGAACAAGAAACTTTGTCGCTTTGTCCCCCATCGTAACCGCGGAGAATTTCAAGTAATCGTTCAAATACAAATGCATTTCACACATTTCTGTAATATCGTAGGTATTTTCTTTTCCCTTTTACTCCCATACCTCGCGCGATCCGGGAGCTGAGTTGGGACTGATATGAGGAACGCTCTTAATGAAAATATACAGCCAAATAACTTTTTTTTAAAAAGATCTCAACCACATTTTTCATGACGTTGGGAACCCTCTATCAACAGATTTCTTACATTAATTGACTAAAGTAATTTGTGTATAGAGTATAACCTCTTTATTATATTTTTTATAAACTTGAATTCAAACTCTATATTCAAAAAATAATGTTACGATTTATTTGGTATAAATTGAGAAAGAATTGGTGGTTTTCTCAAATTTATATCACTCTCTTTAAAATATGTTTTACACTAATATGTTAGGGAGTAAGAAAATTAAATATAGCTTAAGTGTATCCGAATTTGCATGAAGAGAGAGTAGAGAACCATTTAGTAAAACCACCCCTAAGTACTTAGGGTTGGCAACACCAAATGGTGGCGCTACGATGCGTCAAAGTTAGCGCTGTATACACCTGGAGGGTAGACAACACATACTGCACGTCCCGCAAACCAATACATGCACCCCCACCTCCCCCTCCCCTGACACACACGATGGTGCCAGAGCGACATTGCACTGTTGGCTGTCGATACAGAGGAAAGTTACACGTGTGTATAAGGTGTAACTGGACTTAAAGCATTGGAAGCAGAACGTTTGTATGAAGAGAGACATTCAAACAGACGGCCTCCTCAATCGATACACCTCTACGCTCTCTAAATCAGCCCTTTTCAAGGTCAACCACCATATCTTTGAAAGAATCAGTCATTCCTTTTTGATACCTGTTGGACAATCCAATGCCTGTTACTAGTCATAATTTACACCACACTTCACCTGTTGTGTTCTGAAGATCGATGAGTTGCCTACCTCTCAGGTGCAGACAGCACCAACTTTGACGTCTCTTGGCACCGCGTCACTAACCACTAGTTCATTTTTTTTGCACCACGTCTTACTACCCGTTTGGGTCATACGCTTAATTAATAATTACTCTAATGGGTTAGGAATTTGGAAGGTTGAATTTAGAGGAAGTGAACCCGCCATTGCGTGGAGGGAGAGTGGATAACTATTGAGGAAAAACCACCCTCAGTCCACCCGACCGAGATTCGAACCTCGATCTCCCCGTCCTCAGCAGTCTAGCTCTACACGACTGGCGCGTTAGCCACCGAGGCGGGTATCTCTCCTTTAGTACCCATTCATTACTGAAGATAAATTATTATTAGCACCGCGTCTTACTACCCGTTCGGGTTATACGCACTTACGCTAATGTGGTAAGGTGATTGTGAGATGAAATGAAGGACTTACAGTTTAACGTGGGATCCGAACCACGGTGGAGGCCTGGCATTCCCCACATTTACAAGATGTCTTGTCAGAGGTGAAAGGAAGGGTTAGGTAATCAGATAAATCTGTGCCGGGACCAAGGCTTGAACACCGGACCCCAACCTTAAAGTCCAACACCTTACCCCTAGACCACCAGGTCACCAAAGTTAATAAACTAACTTTCAATAAATGTTACACTGTTTATTTGATCAGTGTTTTTTTTATACTTTTGTGTGTACAACTACTTAACCTAATTGTCGTAATATCCCATTAAATGTTTTAACGGTTTGACTTGAGGATATGTCCATGAATAACAACTCTTTTGAGTGACTATAGAAAGCTTGCGAGGAATAAGGCTTTTATGCTCCTTTGGAGCCATTATTTTCTAGCCATCAAAGTAGATATAAAAATACACTAACAATAAATTCAAATAATCCTTTTAAAATGTATTCAACTCTCCTGTTAACGTGTATGATTTGAAAAAAAATGATTGTTTTACAAGGATAGAGTCTGAAACCTTGGCTCAATTGGTAGAGTATCTGTTTACTAACCTTGGGGTAACGGGTTTGATTCCCGGTATGGCCTAAATATTTATCATTTGTGTAATGTGGGTTTCTACTCTCACGGTGAAGAATTAACGACTGGGTGTCGTGTCTGTTCTAGATTTAAATTAGTTTATAAGTCGTGCACTGATATAATAAATCAGTTCCGAAAGTACACACATCAAATACCTTAAATAAATTTAAAAAATTAAGGATACACTCATACTGTAATATTATTTTTATCACCGTGTCTTACTACCTGTTCGGATTTTATGCTTATATAATAATTACGCTAATGGATTCAAGGATTAGGAAGGTTATATTTATAGGAAAATTATGGAAAAAAACTACTCGTAGTACACCCGACCGAGATTCGAACCTCGATCTCTCTACCATCGTCAGTCTAGTCTACTGCGAGAGTAGCGCCTTTAGACCATATAGCGGCCGAAGCTGGTATTACTGTAATTGATTTATTCGTATAGATGAATTTAATTTTGACGATTAGAGCTTTCATTTTGTTCAAAGCCTTTGAACAAGCCCATCGTGGGGTAATTTAATTTTTGGTTTTGTGTTCTAATGGTTTTAGTTGAATTAACTTGTATAAACGCTAATAGCGTCAAAGTATTAACTGACAAATGCTATTTATTTAGTTGACCATATTACAGTCTTTAACCAACACACTTTTGTTAACTTAAAGCAAAACCAATATTATTTGGATTATTAGATTATTATTTTTGTTGCTTTTACACCCGTATTCCGAACATTATAAATAAATGCTATGGAAAAAAACCCAATGTATTTACATTTTTTATTTTTCCTTGAAAATGACTTCACTATATTATTTGATTATTATTTTATTTACTCTTGTCAAGAGATTTGTGTTTGTTAAAATGGTAGAAATGGAAACCTTATCTTGAGTAGTATAAAGTTTGAGCCTCGAACATCAACTAGCATAATATGATTGTCTCTAATTTAATCCTGAGGGATTATCTCTATAAAAATCTCAGAGGTCGTCAGTCTTGAATGATATATTCTCTAAGATAGTCCAGCATTCCTAGTCTTGAGAATTTACCTTCTTTAAGAGCGTGCATTACATACCGATCAACACTCTGATACATTCTACTAGTAATAGTAGATTTACACGAATAATATTGCAAGTAGATTATTTATGACTTAACATTAATGGAGATAAAGAGTTAATAGAAGTTCCTAGTACAGTAGATTGTTGAGATATTAAATGATATTTAGATTTAAAAAAATGCATTGAAAAGGTTGTATCTGATCATTTTAGAATGGCCTTACAGATAAGCACTGAGCATCAATCTTCATTCTGTCATAATAGGGACATACTGTAGTTATTATAACAAGAAACTTTGTCGCTTTGTCCCCCATCGTCGCCGTGGAAAAGTTGGAGTAATCATTCAAATACGCATGCACTGCACACATATCCCCATACTTACTCCCATACCTCGCGCAGGCGCGTACACACACACACAAACACACAAACACAACCTCATATGCGAGCCCGGAGTTGAGTTGGGCCTACTTTGATGCACGCTCTTAATCATCTCCAATTATGCTGGCCTTAAGAACTGACTCTTCTTCGAGATTCCAAAGTTTCTAAGACTCAGTGCCAGATTATGAGTTTATTTCACTTTTGGCAATCAAAAATTTCACAACAAAAGATTTATTTTAAATTATGTTTTGCTTTTAATCTTTTTTCACATCCTTTGATATGTCAGTTATCACCACACCTATGACGAAAGGCCTCTCTCTATGCCATGCCTTGGTTTGAAAGGAATTTGCCTATTATACACATGATTGCTTGAATTATTTTTTTCTTCCGACACTTTGGATTAGTCTGTTCAGATGTCTGTATATCTGTCTAATGATCTAAGAGTCCTGGGTTCTATTTCCATCATGGCAAAATACTTTATTATTGGTGAAATATGGTGCTGGATGTTGTGTCTGTCCTAGATTTAAGTTAGTTTACAAGTCATGTGCGGATATAATCAGTCGGTTCAGAAAGTGCACGTCTAACACCTACAATAAATGATTTTGTTTTTTTCAGGCGATGTCTGTGTTTGTGAGCGCCTACACCCTTGTGGCGATCAGTGTGGACAGATACATGGCCATCATGTGGCCACTCAAACCGCGAATGAGCAAGACACAAGCCAAGGTGGTCATCCTGATAGTGTGGACGATAGCAGTAATCACCGCCCTACCGATACCCTTGGTCTCTCAGCTGATACAACCCACAGAATTCTTCAAGACCTGCGGCAGGTTCATCTGCGAGGAGCACTGGGAAGACAAGAGCATGAGGTATCTCTACAGGTGAGACTTGTCGAGAAATGGGGGTTTGGGGGGCTCTTATTTACGGCCCACAGAACAAGATCTGGGGCAGGTTCATCTGCGAGGAGCACTGGGAAGACAAGAGCATGAGGTATCTCTACAGGTGAGACTTGTCGAGATATGGGGGTGGTGGGGGGCTCTTATTTACAGCCCACAGAACAAGATCTGGGGCAGGTTCATCTGCGAGGAGCACTGGGAAGACAAGAGCATGAGGTATCTCTACAGGTGAGACCTGTCGAGAAATGGGGGTGGTGGGGGGCTCTTATTTACAGCCCACAGAACAAGATCTGGGGCAGGTTCATCTGCGAGGAGCACTGGGAAGACAAGAGCATGAGGTATCTCTACAGGTGAGACCTGTCGAGATATGAGGGTGGTGGGGGGCTCTTATTTACAGCCCACAGAACAAGATCTGGGGCAGGTTCATCTGCGAGGAGCACTGGGAAGACAAGAGCATGAGGTATCTCTACAGGTGAGACCTGTCGAGAAATGGGGGTGGTGGGGGGCTCTTATTTACAGCCCACAGAACAAGATCTGGGGCAGGTTCATCTGCGAGGAGCACTGGGAAGACAAGAGCATGAGGTATCTCTACAGGTGAGACCTGTCGAGATATGAGGGTGGTGGGGGGCTCTTATTTACAGCCCACAGAACAAGATCTGGGGCAGGTTCATCTGCGAGGAGCACTGGGAAGACAAGAGCATGAGGTATCTCTACAGGTGAGACCTGTCAAGAAATGGGGGTGGGGGCTCTTATTAACAGCCCACAGAACAAGATCTGGGGTAGGTTCATCTGCGAGGAGCACTGGGAAGACACGAGCATGAGGTATCTCTACAGGTGAGACTTGTCGAGAAATGGGGGTGGTGGGGGGCTCTTATTTACAGCCCACAGAACAAGCGCTGGGGTACGCAAGCAGCTCTTAAGGGAAAGTTGACAAATTAACAAGGGACTTATGGAAAACCCAAATTCTTGGCAGTTACCATTATCTGGTTATTTTTACCCTTCCTTTTCCTGTATTTGTTCTCAGCTATTGACCAATTTCTGAAAATTTTCAACCATCTACTTAACACCTTCTACATTAGCAGTTTATGATGCCTTTATCAACAAAATATCTCTGTGAGAGTGGTTTTTCATTAATGGTGTACCTAAAATATAAGTACCGCAATAGGCTACATTGGGAGCTGTGCCTTCGCTTGAAAGTTCCGACTGCACTACCAGACATTAAAAAGTTCCACCAAGCCACGCAGCCACAACCCCTATCACCGAAAAACTTTTGTATTCATAATATATCAGCTCTATAATTACAATTAAAAATCTTCATTTGAAAATATTATGTTTAGGTTTACTGTTTTTCTCTATTTTTGAACTCATTTGTGAAGGAAATGTGTAAAACTTTCCAACAGACTTTTTACAGTAACGATTCTCAATAAGCGATAATGTTAAGTTTCAAGCAGTAGGATTCTCGCTAAACAGCTTTGTCACATCTGAAATATTTTAATAATAGATATTTTTTCCCAATAGATTAAATAGATCAATAATTTATTACCCGCCTCGGTGGCGTAGTTGGCTAACGCGCTAATCGTGTTGCGCTCGACTGCTGAGGACGGGGAGATCGAGGTTCGAATATCGGTCGGGTGAACTGGGGAGGGTTTTTCCTAAATGATTTTCCACTCTCCCACCATGCAAATGCGGGTTCACTTCCTCTAATTCAACCTTCCCAATTCCTAATCCTTTAGCGTGATTAGTACTTAAAGCGTATAACCCGAACGGGTAGTAAGACGCGGTGCTAAATAATAAATGAAATAAAAAATAATGTATTATGTTATCTTATTTTTTAAAGTCTGTCATTTAGAAATTTTTAATCTTGGGGGTACATTAAACTTTTAGTCATGGCCAAGGGGTAAAATCTAAAAAATGTTTAAGATCCGCTGGTCTAGAACATTTAACCAAGCCTATAATAATTAAATTAGTTTTTGCAATGTTAATAAACACTACTAATGTGACATTATTTTCAAACTTGGTGTGTTTTTACAATTTTATACTCTAAAAATAACATTTTATTTTCAAAGTTTTAAGAGGTTTTTCCCAAGAATTTGTCTTTTCTAATAGATTGTGATTCACAAAAAGCTACGGAAATATAATTAGCCTACATCTCCGTATCCATCTATGAATATAATTATATTTTAATATTCTTATTGAATAAACAGTGAAATGTTACATCCATCCATTCCTTATATTTTTGCCTTCATAATTTTATCAAGCCGACATCTTTTGATGAAGCACGCAGCAGAATCTTTTAAGTTAAATATATTGACCTTATTTTCCAATAGAATTACACATCCATTACATGTTCCTTTTATTCATGTGGCGTTTTTAGTATGAATTCAAATCTATTCAAATATTTTTATTAAATTAGGCATAAAAATTACTTTGAATTCTTGCATAAATCCATTGTCTCATATATTATATTTATTCACCGGTATGGACAAAATAAGTCAATATCAGAAGCATATGCGCACTTAATTAAGAAAATAAGGGTGACCTGGCGGTCTAGGGGTAAGGTGTGAGACTTCTATGCTGGCGACCGGGGTTCAATCCTCGGTCCCGGCATAGATTTATCTGATTACCAAACCCT
This sequence comes from Timema californicum, assembly GCA_902141385.1. Lineage (NCBI taxonomy): Eukaryota > Metazoa > Arthropoda > Insecta > Phasmatodea > Timematidae > Timema > Timema californicum. Next base: position 108,187 of record CABFOW010001522.1, read on the forward strand.
TCCTTCACCTCTGACAAGACATCTTGTGAATGTGAGGAATGCCAGGGCTCCACCGTGGTTCGGATTCCACGTTAAACTGTAGGTCCTTCATTTAATCTCACAATCACCCTACCATTACACATTAGCGTAAGTGTGTACAACCCGAACGGGTAGTAAGACGTGGTGCTAATAATAATAATTAAGGAAATATGTATAAATTATGTTGTATCTGTTATTAGATCACAATTATGTTAAACTTAGGTTTATTGTTACTATCTATGACGATAACAGGCTCCATAGTGTAGTGGTTAGTGCACCTTACTACGAGCCTAAGGATACAGGGTTCAATATATATCGTCTTAAAAAAAAAAGGATAGCATCATAGGTGAAACAAACTCTTACATTACCAAATAATTTATAAAGTTTTT
>CABFOW010001522.1:113837-143238 GCA_902141385.1 Timema californicum
TCCCCCTTCCACACACCCCAGTGCGTCATTCCGTCAATTAAGGACCCCTCTGCACTCGTATCATCCCCCCACCTCCAGTGCGTCATCCCACGCTTACAGCCAACATACTCCCCCCACCCCCTCAATCAATTAAGGCCCCATTGTTCGCGCTAATTGGCTCTTTGTCTGCCCTGAAAATCGACAATCCTTCTTACTGTCCATATAGTTCCCTTAGCGATGATATACATGTAGACCAAGAATCCAGTCTTTTTTTGAAAGTACAAGTACAGCTACTCCCTACTTTAGTGGCGATAGCAAGAACTTTATCATACAGGACTCAACAATATTTATTCATCATACTTAGATTATTTAGTGTATTCATTCTACCAATACCCTTAAAATATGATTTTGGTACGAATACATTTTCATAAAATTTAAACCATAAATAATTTTGCTGTGAACAATGATAGCACCCTATTTGGTGGCCACATGATCTAAGGCGTCACGTTTACAATAGATTAGATTACCGATGACAGGGGATCGGGGTTTTAAACCCTGTCGGGTGTTTTGAGAGGGGTTTTCCCAAAAATTGTCTTCCACTCTCCCTCCTCCCGAATTCCGGTACACTGCCTCTAAATTCTACCTTTCTCATCTCTAGCTCATTAGAGTAAGCAGCGTGTAGCCTAAACCGGTGCAAAAAACAACATAACAATGATGGCCTTTTACCATATCTATACTAATAATATTATAAAGAGGAAAGATTTGATTTTTTGTTTTTTTGTTTGTAATAGATAAACTCAAAAACTACTGGACCGATTTCAAAAATTCTTCCAACAATATAAAGATACATTATCAGCGAGTAACATAGGTTATATTTTATTTTGAAAATTTAATTTATTCCTCATAACAATGTCGATAGTCACTCATATTTTATGGTAGAGTCAATGATGATTCTTCAATATGTGTGTTGAAAATAAAAAAATGGGAGGAAGGGTCTAGTTATTAATAACATAAATCTGATTGTTACAAGTCATATAACTTGACGTATGAATACGTGAAACTGTATCTAGTTCTAATTATTTTAAATTAGTTGAAAAATGACGCCTGTACACGCAAATAGAGCCCGTGACCTTTGGCTTAGCGACTGAAGTTCCACCTCTGATCTATCCAGGATTCGCCACGTGCTCAGGGTCTTTCTTAGCTCCTAGTATAAGTCAGAGTCTGTGATGGATATGCGGGAATTTCAATCTACATACTGCATGAATGATCACTAATTGTTCGCTCATATGTGTTTGGTGATTTCTACATGTCCATCACAGACTCTGCCTTAAAATATGAGTGAAGAATGACCCTTAGCACGGGAACAATCCTGGAATAAGTCAGTGTTATAGAATCGGTGTGCTAAGCCAAAGGTTCTAGGGTTCGATTCCCCACCGTCTAGATGTCATTTTCCAACTAATTAAAATTTATCGAATTTTGGTCCTTTCATACGGACATTCCCGCGATTATAATTATTTTCAACCTGTGTGTTGATATTCATATTTATCATCTGTAGAGGGTCCGACACCATAGCTCAGTCTGTATCGTGTCTGTATACTGAGTTAAGTACCCCGGGTTCGATTACCGACATAGCCGATAACTGCATCATTGGTGAAATGTAGGTTTACCCTTTCACAGTGATGATTTAACGGCCGGGGACTGGATGTTGTGCCTGTCCTAGTCTTAAGATAGATTATAAGACAGGCCTAGTCAGCTGGTAGTGGAAAATATATGGTTTGGATAAAAGCTGACCCAGGTCTCAGGCTGGAAACAGTAATGGATGTAGAGGGAGTCTTGCTGATACAATGTGAATATGTAGGCACAGGTACAGTAGCCCCGTGGCTTCTTTGGTGCTGACTGACAGCTCACAGTTGACTTTTGACAGTCAACATTTAGGTATATACCTAAATTTTGACTGTCAGAAGTGACAGTTGCTTAACACATGTTTTTGCAGATCATATGGTTCGGCGTAGGGATATATAAATTGGTTTGGTAACTTTTCAAAGCCGTCTGCTGTCAGTCAGCACCAAAGAAGTCACCGGGCTACTTTAGGTAGGTGTGTGTGTGTAACATTAAGAGTAATTTCCTAGGTTGTTAATTTGTCAGAAGTTTGCTAATATATATTTTTTTCTGTGCTTCACTCCTCGTTCGGATTATACTCATGCTTTTTTTCTTAGCACCACGTTTTACTACCAGTTCGGGTTATACGACTATGTATTATTTACACTAATGTTTTAGAGATAATGAATGATGAATTTAAAGAAAGTGTGTCCGCATTTACGAAGAGGGATAGTGAGGAAACTTTTAAATAAATAACCTTCAGTACAACTGATCTGAATGTGAACCCTGACCTTGCTAAACAAGACTAAGATACCTTGATATTTACACCGTGTTTCAACTGGCGTGGGCGTAAGGAATGTGTAAGATAAATTTCCCAGTAAAAAAACCAAACCAAACCAATATGGGTTTCTATTTTGTGTCTAAATTTCCTTGTAGGATGAATATGATTTCAAATTATCCAGTTTTGTTCTTTATTATACACGGTCTTATTTATACAAAATCGACCTCGGTGGTTTTGGGGTAAAGTGCTCGCCTCGGGGCACGATGTTTGTGGTTTTAAGCCCAGCCGGGGTTTGAGTGATAAAAAAATCTATATAACAACTTCCTTCGGAGGGGAAGTAAAGCCGTCGGTCCCATGTTGATTGTGGTATGTAAAGAAACCTGGAAGGTATGTGAAAATATCTTTCCCGGCAAAATTGGTAAGCCCTTTCGTTCTCCCTCATAGAAATTCTCCTATACTGATATAATGAGTTGGCTCAGAAAGTGTACGTTAAATACTCATAAATAAATAAATAAAATTAAAATACATATCTATACAAAAAAAAACATAAAAAAATTAATCAAATTAAATTGGTTATTTTACAGATCTGAGTAATCATTCGTCAAATACAAATAACTGTTATTTTCAGATCTTTTTTTTGTGTGTGCACATCTCATTACACTTTCTGACTATCAGCATATTTATTTTAGGGGGGTAAAGGATGAAGAAGGTATACTTTAGAAGAATATTTTCCACATTTACGTGGAGGTAGATTGGGAAACCACTTAACAAAAAACACCTCCGTTATATCTACTGGGATTAGAACCTCTCTCCTTCACTGGTGATATAGTCTATTTCAATAATGACGCCTCAGATCAAATGATCACCGGTGTGAATTTCTTTAAGATGTGATGGAAGGGGACGTGAGAAAAGCCCAGTGTTTTTTTTTACAGTTTTTATGGTAATTGGTTGTAAAAAAAATCAAACATTGCTCCAGTACAAAAATAGAGTCTAATTTTCTTCACATGTTGATATAAACAGTTCCTTAATATTTGTCATGAGCATTGTCGCATTATCTAACAAACATTTTAACTGAAAAAAAATTTTTTTTTGTTCATTAGATTCCTGAGACAGATATTCAAGAAATTTCGAGTTTGCTATGTGAAGAAAATTTATTTCTATGTTTGTATTAGAGCAATATTTTATTTTGGCCAAAAAAAATGTTTCGCCATAAAAACTGCAAAAACACTGTCTTTTCCTCACGTCCCCTTTCATGCCTCCTTAAGTGGACGTAATTACGTATCGGTGATTTGAAGTTATATATATATATATATATGTGTGTGTGTGTGTGTGTGCGCGAGTCAAACTATGAGATATTAATATAGTAATTCTTAAAAATGGAAAATAACAAACTCATCTGAAAAAGTGTTGCAAGCTAAATATATATTTTTTACTCCACAATTCCAGTCTTTTTTTTCTACGTTACATTTGGTGAATTCTATTTGAATGTGTGTATGAATACGCTTTGAGGTACTATTTATTTTTTCGGAATTTGTAAACGTGACGAGAATTTATACTCATCATCAATACAATCCAAACGAGTGTGATCTGTTAGGAATGCAAGGCATCCTATTATTACTAGCATCTCTTTGATGTTGATCAGTTTGGGAAATTAGTTTCGCCAGGGAATAGTTGGTAGCTTATCTTAATATAAAATAGGCTTAGATATTTCATTATTGAATGAACCTAACTCTGACTTTATACTTTTTTAGTAGCCCTTATATAAATGCGAAATTTAAACTAGAATCAAATTAATATTACTATAATAACATATATATATATATATATAAATGTATATTTAGCCCCACGTCTTACTACCTGATCAGGTAATACGCCTATGTACTAATTACACTAATGAGTTAAGGATTGGAAATGCTTAATTCAGAGGACATGCACCCGAATTTGCGTGGAGGAAGAGTGGGAAACCACGTAGGAAAAATCCTTCAGTTCACCCGACCGGGATTGAACCCCGACCTTCCCGTCTTCAGCAGTCCAGTCCAACACGAGATTAGCGCGTTAGACCACGCAACCACCGAAGCGGGTTATAGTAACATAAATCTCCTTTAGCCTATAATAGCCAGACTTACGCCTTTTTCCGCGTCCTCGCCGATGCGAGTCAAATAAAGTTAACTTAAATAATACATCAAAGGTCCGACAACCTATCTCAGTCGTTAGCATGTCTGTTTACTGAGTTAAAGGTCCCGGGTTTGATTCCTGACATGGCCGGAAAATTTATCGTCGGTGAAATGTGGGTTTTCCCATTTACATTGATGAATCAACGGTCTGGTGCTGGATGTTGTATTTGTTCTAGAATTAAATTAGTTTATAAGTCGTGTGCTGATATAATCATTCGGTTCAGAAGGTGTACGTTAAATAACTTTGAAAAAGAAGTACATTAAACATTGATATTTCGCTTTAAATGATTACACTAGACTTAGTATCATGTTAAATTTCGCGTATGAATCGGATAATACGAAAATAAGTTAAAGTGCTAAGTGGGCAGTGCATACAACAACTTTTAATTATCCGCTTCAGTGACCGCATGGTCTAAGGCATCGTACTCACAGAAAACTAGACTGCCGATGACTGGGATATCAAGGTTCAAATCTCGGTCGGGTGTTCCAAGGGTGGATTTTACAAAATGTCTTTACACTTTCCCTCCACGAAAATGCGGGTAAACTTCTTCATACTTAAAACTATTAGCGTAATTAGTACATAAGTGTATGCACACGAACGGGTAGAAAGTAAGACATTGTGCTAAAAAAAACTGTTAATTTTATTGAGAATGAAAATCAGCTTTTGTAGTCGAATGGATCAAGGTAGGGTGGGCCACCGTTTTTCATCCCAAGGGCCTAATATGATTAGGCCTATGAGTTTACACCACGGGTCAACCTATGCGTCTAATTATCTTAGCTACCCCATAAACATAATATAGGCCCACAAACTACACCTTATAAACAATTATCTTCAATATGTACATAAAAACTATATTTTTTGTTTGAAGGAATTTTTCAAATTTTACTGCTAAAAAAAAGCTTTATTGCTTTCCCAAATATGTGTTATGAAATATGCAGCCCCGATTTCACAAAACAACTAAAAATTATAAATTTATTATCTACAGTATACATATTTTTACTATTATTATTATTATTATTATTATTAGCACCGCGTCTCACTACCCGTTCGGGTTATACGCACTTACGCTAATGTCTAGTGGTAGGGTTATTGTGAGATGAAATGAAGGACCTACAGTTTAACGTGGAATCCGAACCACGGTGGAGGCCTGGCATTCCCCACATTCACAAGATGTCTTGTCAGAGGTGAAGGAAGGGTTTGGTAATCAGATAAATCTGTGCCGGGACCGAGGATTGAACCCCGGCCGCCAGAAGTCTGACACCTTACCCCTAGACCACCAGGTCACCTTTTTACTAATAAAATAGATAATAATATGCGATCATGACCTTTTTAAAAAAATATATTTATTTGAATGATTAGCTATTTCCCATCTGCAAGTGAGGGCTTCCCTTTAATTTTCCTCCGGGACAATGTGATGGCCACATCTTCAGTGAGCGCGGGCCGCATTTGGCTCACGGGCCACCAGATGGACCACACTGGGCTGAGGCATCACTCCCGGAATTGACTGAACCATTGATAACCGGATGATTATAGAGTTTAAATACTGGTAGGGTGAAATAATTGTGATTTTTCCCCCCAAGTCATTTCCTTCTATCCCTACGTACAAATGCGGGTGCTTCTTCTCAAAATTAAACCTCTTCTCCCCAACACTATAATATTATTAATACACTATACATATATTCTCAGATGGTAGTAAAACTCGGTAACGAAGATTAAACAAATCTTGAACCTGAACCAGAATACTCTTATCATGGAAGCATGAGTCGCTCTCTTTTGTTTTATCACTTCGTTTCTGTGACCGATATCAGCCGAACAAACCCGATTGTTTTGATTTGTCACGTGATCTTGAACTTGAAGTTAGAATCACTTCGAGTAGGGGAGTTCGAATAGCTCATTTGGAATAACGGTTCAATTTAAATATCTGTTCGCGAAATAAACATCGCAACGGCGGTTACAATTTTATGTTCAACATGGACGTTGGAACGAAATACATTTCAAACAAGTGTCGTCAGAGACAATTTATTTATGGTTTTATAAGGTAAGATCATCGTTGATTTAAATTAAACATACGTTATTGTTTTAAGAGAGCTTCTTAATATATCGAGGTGTAGTCCATTGATTGTGTACCTAACTCTTTTGTAAAATACTTTGAAATGACCGTGAGTAGTCAAAATCTTGATAGAGTAATCTAATTCATTAGTACTAAAATATAATCAGATGAAACAGATTTTTTGTTGTATTCTATCAATAATAATATTGATTTTACTTGATAATCATTCACAGTTGTGTAATTTTAGTAACAATATGACAAACAAACTTTATACTGAGTAGCTGTTCAGTCTGTCGTATAAGTTACAATCACTGTATTGTATCTTTAGAGGAAAAACCATTGATGTTTAACTAATAATTGAGAATTAGTTTTGAAACCATGAGATCATTTTCTGTTTCTAATTAATATGTTGGGCTCACTAACGGTTTGAGATAGTATATTTAATTGTATTATATTATATATTCAATGCCTAGTGATGTCTGAATGTACATTCTTGTTAATCCATTAAACACAATGCAGCTTGCTTGAACACGTCAACTCGAACATTTGCGGGCGCAGCATTCTCACTTTACTACAATCCAATTTTCATAGAAAGGGCCTTATTATACAATTATTATTATTATTATTATTAGCACCGCGTCTTACTACCCGTTCGGGTTATACGCTTTAAGTACTAATTATGCTAATGGATTAGGAATTGGGAAAGTTGAATTATAGGAAGTGATCCCGCATTTGCGTGGAGGTAGAGTGGAAAACCATTTAGTAAAAACCACCCCCAGTTCACCTGACCGAGATTCGAACCTCGATCTCCCCGTCCTCAGCAGTCAAGCTCAACACGACTAGCGCGTTAGCCAATTACGCCACCGAGGCGGGTAACTGTCTATTGATTATATAGATATTATCAATAGACTTACATAATATAACATGATAATAATATGGTAAGCGTATAACCCGAACGGGTAGTAAGACGCGGTGCTAAATATTATAATATGGTAAAATGTTTATCAACTTTTTAATAAAATATATTTATATTTTCTGAAAGGCCCTTCCTATTAAAATAAGTCTTTATGTTACATAGTGTAAACACACAGTGTGAATATACTCGTTATTTGCTAGTCAAATTGAATCGTACGAGGTAGGATAGTTTGTATTACATATTTTATGGGTTTATGGGCTCATTCAATATGACAACAATCAATAATTGGGCTTAATGTGAAATATTATTATTATTATTAGCACCACGTATTACTACCCGTTCGGGTTATATGCACTTAAGCTAATGTGTAATGTGGGTGCATTTCTTATAAATTAAGCCTTCCTAATCACCTAACACATTAGTGTAATTAGTACATAGGCGTATAAACCGAAAGGGTAGTAAGACGCGGTGCTAAAAATATAGTAAAATATTAGCTTACCCAACAAAACAACTTCATCCATTTTTATTCCTACTAAAACCATGCCAGTAAAATAACAAAATCAATAATATAATAAAAAGACCAAAATTTTACAAATAATCTCTTTAACAGGAGTCAAAATCCGTACACCTCTACCTTATCCGGGAGACAATGTTCCATTATGTTTCATCAACTCGTCAGAAGCTTTTAATTACCACCTTGTCTCATTAACAGTTTGAATTGTATACATATATTAACTATAATAATGTGGTAGGGATGAGGAAGGTAGATTTTATACAGGAAATGTTTCCGCATTTTCTCGGAGGAAGAGTGGGAAATAAATTAACATCCTCTGTATCCCCAGCAAAGATATGAACCCCGATCCACCTTCTGGTCACATGGTCTAACACGTCACTCTCTTATTAAACTGGATTGCCAGTGACGGGTAGATCGGGGTTTCGAACCCCGGTTGGATATAGTGAGGGTTTCTTCTCCTAAATTTTTTACCCCTTTTCATCCATGCAAATTAAATACATTTATTCTAAATTATACCTCATTAACATAACTTTTTACATATTCATTTATCTGAGGTATTTGACGTACAATCTCTGGGTCGACTGATTATATCAGCACACGAGATTTTCTATAACCGAGAGAGAAAGAGATCACAAATTTTGGCGGGAAAGGTATTTTCACATACCTTCCAGGGTTCGTTTACATGCCACAATCAACATGTGACCGAAGGCTTTACTTCCCCTCCGAAGGAAGTTGTGCTACGGATTTTTGTCACCCAAGAAAAATCCGTCAACTCCGGCTGGGCTTTAATCCACGAAAATCGGGTCTGAGGCAAGAAATTTACTCAACGATCACCGAAGTCGACCATCTAGCATAAATAATACTATACTTATCGCGCAAACGGGTAGTAAAAAGCAGTGAAAAAAACCTAATACGCACAGATGTATCGCACATGAGAAATATGTGTTAAAATATTATTATTTTTATTATTTAACATAATTTCTTAGAATTTGTTTATAAGGCCTGAGTCGCGGACTGTTAGAACTTGACTTGACACAGTAATGAATGGGTGCTGAAGGAGTTGAGGTTTGAAAGGGAGGCTTGTAGGTCAGTGAGAAAGAAGGGTGTTACGTTGGTTTGGGCATGTTGAGAGGATAAATGTGGTCCGAGGGACGAAGCAAATATATGAAGGTAGAGTGTGTGAATCAAAAGGAAGGTGTAGGCTATGTAAAACGTGGCTACAATGTTTTATGTATGTACGTATGTGTATATGTGTGTGTGAATGTATGTGTGTGTTAATGTATGTGTGTATGCTTGTGAATGTATGTGTGTGTTAATGTATGTGTGTATGCTTGTGAATGTATATGTGTGTGTATGTTTGTATATATATATATATATATATGTGTGTATGTTTTGAATGTATACATGTGTGTGTATGTTTGTGAATGTATATATGTGTGTATGTTTGTGAATGTATATATGTGTGTGTATGTTTGTGAATGTATATATGTGTGTGTACGTTTGTGAATGTATATATGTGTGTACGTTTGTGAATGTATATATGTGTGTACGTTTGTGAATGTATATATGTGTGTGTATGTTTGTGAATGTATGAATATGTGTGTATGTTTGTGAATGTATATATGTGTGTCTATATATATATATATGTATATGTATATACTAAAGTTTTCAGACTTGATACACGTTGAATAAATATTAACTTTCTGAGAATTGTCTGTCTTCCATATCAAGATAGAAAAGGGCTCAACCCTCCCATTTTAACTTTATTTATGTAATGTAAAGTTCAGCATAAAACTTGCAGTTAAAAGAACACTCATCATTTCTTCCCTCAAACTTTTTTTTTATCATGTTGGATGTGATGTAATTTTTCATCTCGCTCCGCCGGTAAACTCTTCGCGGAATGATTAATAAGGCAGTGCACGTGACTAGCTGACTGGCTGTAGAGAGGAAGTTTCGAGAAGACTTCTTGAGCGATGAGGAACAGGAATAGAGAGAACGTATAAATGAGTTGGGAATAGACAAGGCGGACGAGAAGTTGAAGAGAGAAAAGTTAAATAAATGAGGGGATGGCTATTAATAGCCAGTCATTAAGGGGCAGGTTTTTGGAGGTTGGCTAGTGGTTTTTCTTATATCTTTGATTGGGCATATTTGAGGTGATTTTATTAGACCTGCATCGGTAGGCAAGCAGTCTGAATATAAATGTCGAGCTCATTAACTTTTCTGATTCTAATGGTTTTGTGCTTTGACCGAAAGATCATAGTTTGATTACCAACCGGGTGTACTGAGGGTTATTATACTAAATTGTTTCACACTATAGCTTCATGCGAGGGCGGATACATTTCCTCTCAAATTTAAACTTCCTCATTCCTACCCCATTAGTGTAATTAACACAAATATATATATATATATATATATATATTTGACCTGCTTCAGTGACTCATTCCTACCCCATTAGTGTAATTAACACAAATATATATATATATATATATATATTTGACCTGCTTCAGTGACTGAATGGTTTAAATTCTAAAGTGTCACTCTTATGTTAGACTGGCCTGCTGATGACTGGGAGACCGGGGTTCGAATTCCGGTAGAGTATACTGAGGTATTTCCTTAAACTGTCTCCCACTCTCCTTCCACGCAAATGCGGATAGATTACCTCTAAAACGTTTCCTTCTTTATTTCTACCCTCTTAGAGTAATTATTATATTATTATTAGCACCGCGTCTTGCTACCCGTTCGGGTTATACGCACTTACACTAATGTGTAATGGTAGGGTGATTGTGAGATGAAATGAAGGACCTACAGTTTAACGTGGAATCCGAACCACGGTGGAGGCCTGGTATTCCCCACATTCACAAGATGTCTTGTCAGAGGTGAAGGAAGGGTTTGACAATCAGATAAATCTGTGCCGGGACCGAGGATTGAACCCCGGCCGCCAGCATAGAAGTTTGACACCTTACCCCTAGACCGCCAGGTCACCGACAGTAGTTATAATATATGTGTATAACCTGAACAGGTAGTAAGACGAGGTGACAATAATAATATATGAATAACCCGAACAGGTAGTAAGACGAGGTGATGATACTAATAATAATATATGAATAACCCGAACAGGTAGTAAGACGAGGTGATGATACTAATAATAATATATGAATAACCCGAACAGGTAGTAAGACGAGGTGATGATACTAATAATAATATATGAATAACCCGAACAGGTAGTAAGACGAGGTGATGATACTAATAATAATATATGAATAACCCGAACAGGTAGTAAGACGAGGTGATGATACTAATAATAATATATGAATAACCCGAACAGGTAGTAAGACGAGGTGATGATACTAATAATAATATATGAATAACCCGAACAGGTAGTAAGACGAGGTGATGATACTAATAATAATATATGAATAACCCGAACAGGTAGTAAGACGAGGTGATGATACTAATAATAATATATGAATAACCCGAACAGGTAGTAAGACGAGGTGATGATACTAATAATAATATATGAATAACCCGAACAGGTAGTAAGACGAGGTGATGATACTAATAATAATATATGAATAACCCGAACAGGTAGTAAGACGAGGTGATGATACTAATAATAATATATGAATAACCCGAACAGGTAGTAAGACGAGGTGATGATACTAATAATAATATATGAATAACCCGAACAGGTAGTAAGACGAGGTGATGATACTAATAATAATATATGAATAACCCGAACAGGTAGTAAGACGAGGTGATGATACTAATAATAATATATGAATAACCCGAACAGGTAGTAAGACGAGGTGATGATACTAATAATAATATATGAATAACCCGAACAGGTAGTAAGACGAGGTGATGATACTAATAATAATATATGAATAACCCGAACAGGTAGTAAGACGAGGTGATGATACTAATAATAATATATGAATAACCCGAACAGGTAGTAAGACGAGGTGATGATACTAATAATAATATATGAATAACCCGAACAGGTAGTAAGACGAGGTGATGATACTAATAATAATATATGAATAACCCGAACAGGTAGTAAGACGAGGTGATGATACTAATAATAATATATGAATAACCCGAACAGGTAGTAAGACGAGGTGATGATACTAATAATAATATATGAATAACCCGAACAGGTAGTAAGACGAGGTGATGATACTAATAATAATATATGAATAACCCGAACAGGTAGTAAGACCTGGTGATACTAATAATAATAATATATGAATAACCCGAACGAGTAGTAAAATATGGTAAAATTACTAATAGTAATAAATAGTATCCGAATTACTAACTCAATTATCCTACAAACACAACAAATAGTGCACCTCCATTAAATTATCATTGTGAAAGGGGGAATATCAATTTTAACAATGATACAAAATAAAGTATACTCGAATTCTCTGGTATGTCTGATAGTAATAAATGTACTGCCCAGATCGGTCGTGAATTTATCAATTCAAAATAGAAGGAACATAAAAAGAAATACCTTAAAAATAATTGTTTATAATATTAATAGTTTGAAGGACACTAAATTAAAAAAAAATTGTATTTAACTCAAGGGATAGCAATATAATGTTAGATTTTTTTTATTTACTCTCCATGTTTCTATGATCTATGTATATATTTTTTATTGGCGTATGGTATCTTTGTCCGGGAGAGATGTATAGTTCGGAACCCGCCTCGGTGGCGTAGTTGGCTAACGCAAAATATAGAACAGATTTATAATATAACACTTATACAGTCTCACTTGGCAGGGTTAAATATTACCAGGAATCCACTAAATTTGTTGGATAATTGGCTGGTGTATCCTGCTGATTGATGGCTAAGAGCCAGGCGTCATTACGGTACTATGGCCGGACATGTTCCCATACGGTACTACCAGAGCATTCAATAGTACATTAACATCCTTTAGAATTATTACAAAATTTAGGAACCCATTTACAGGCCAAAACAAAATAGTATTATTTGCGCGGACCCCACTATGACAATAGGCCAATTTCCATGGGTTGCTCACCCAAACTAATACTTTCCATGAACAATGACCGCATAATCAAATCTCTATCATTTACAACTGAACTGCGTAAGGCAAAAGAAAGAAACAGGCTTCCTGGCGATAACCATCAATAACAAAGAACTGATGTGTATGACGTTTAGGGTGTCATGAATATTTTTCCCATCAAGATTTATCAGAACTTGTGAGTTAGTGTAAATCAGCAAAACTAAAAATTCACATTTTCTTAGCCGGAGGCTTTAACGTTAGGACAGTGTCCAAAAACACAATAATGCACTCATCAATCGACTTTATGAGTCATTAAAATCTGACTTGTCCATCAGAATAAAAAAGCATAATATAACCAAGATACTTCTTCAATATTGAAGTTAACTAGTCCTGAACATGACACTAGATTAAAAAAAACATTTTCTCTTGCATTTAATAAAAGGACTTCTGAATAACTATTTGCATTACGTTAAACCAAAATAAAGTTGCTTCTAACTTTATAACTAAATACTAGGGATTAAATGACGACCGCCGGATACCAATACCCTAGCTGCGGCGTCCTCGTAACCAGCGCGTAGAATAGGACGATTCATCCTCCTTCAATGACGCTATGGAGGCGATTCCGAACACCCAGACTCCATGATCCGTCTTGGTAATTCACCGGCAGTGGTTCGTTGTTGATCCTTGGCTGTGTCGAACCGCTCTAGTGATGGGCAGAATCGGATGAATAGAATCGATTCATTCGATTATTCTGAATAATCGATTCATTCGATTCTTTCAAAATCATTCGAATTTAAAAAAATCATTTGAATGAAAACAGTAGCTGACTTGACGCGAGCTGGCCGATTCATTTTCTTACCCCACCCTTGCCAGAAGTGGTGAGGAAAATCGACCTTATGATTATGAATGTTTCCAGGCTATCCCTATACAGGTCTCCATTTCTATTAGGTTCATTTTCAATAAATAGTCCCCATTGCCACACAATAATCGACCTTACGCATTCGAATGATTCTAAGGTTAATTTAACACAAAGTTTAAGTGGTTGTACAGTTTACAATCGAATCACAGCCAAAAATAATTCGAATGAAAATTACAAAATGATTAGATTATTTTGCTATATTACTACGTGGATTGTTCGTTTTCATTTCCTTAAAATTTTACCTTCCTAACTAACTAATCGCAAATAGCACGAATAGTTTGAGAGATTTTTTTTTAACGTTGACTTAAATTTATTAAGTAGATAAGTATATACTTTTTATATATTTAATAAAACATTGCCCGGCCGTAATATTTAGATCGTATTATAATTTTATTCACTGAAATAATTTTACGATTGTAAGCTTATATATTTTTGTTATGTTTAGGAAATATTAAAGGGTAAATTATTTAAACTCTTTTAAACACAAAGGGAAACGTATGTTCCTTATTTAATTATTAATCGTACGCAATAGTTTTTATATTAATTGCCAGCTACTTATTTGAGAAATGCGTTGATAAGCTGCAAACGCAAAGAATGCGTGTTGAGAGATTCGACAGTAGGGTGAAGAGAAAAGTAGCACAAAGCAAAACGAGCAACTAGTAACTACTTTTAGAAGTAGTAAATATCCGATTATTACCGACTCTTTACTACTTCTCAAAATCATTCGAATGATTCATTCAATTATTTTTCAAAGAATCGAATGATTATTCGATTCTTAAAATCATTCGATTATGCCCATCATTAAACCGCTCTCTAGTGTTGAACCCGCGGCGCGTCCCATTTATACTCACAATCAGACATGAACAGGGAGGAAAAGGGGAACGAATTGAGAAGAGTAGGTAAAAATAAGGAAGGATAAACGAAGAAAGTGAAAAAGAAGAGAAAGAAACTGACAAGCTTCTTCTGTCGGCCACCAGAGGCGCAGTTGCGCAAGAGCTCGAAGCGCCGGCGTCCATTTCCACGCTCTCTCCCCTACTGAACAGGCGAGTGTTGCGCCACGTGGAGCCGCCATTATAGATAATCCTGTGATTTTAGAAGTGAGTTAATGATATCTGTAGACATCTGGCCGTGGTGAGTTTATACACACATATCCTATATCAAAATGTATCAGTATTAATTTAGTCATTTGATTTTCACTGTTATTTTTACGCAAAGAAATAATATAGATGTATATTTTCCACCTTTTTGAGGGCCGCATGGCCGGCTGTAGGTTTCTTCATCTGACCCCATCTTATAAACAAGGGTATGCATTCACATATCTTATTCATAACTGTAATAATACCTAGTCCTCTTCTTTGATATTTAGAACAGCAATTATTAAGACAATTATTACTTTGACTAACCACGTGTTTTGAACGTAGGGCAATACGTGTTACGTAATACGAGAGTATAAACTTTGAGGTATTTTATCTTCAATATCTTGATATAACTCCAACGTGGCACCCAATTACATAAATAGTGATAAATAGAGAACTTTTTTCTTGTAGGTGTTCAATCAATTTGATTGACACGCTACAATAGTTCGGTTGTCTGTGTGTGAAGACTTTTAGCCGCCCTGGTGTCACAGAACATTACCCAGGGTACACCACAGGAGGTTGTCTACACGTCGTACTAGCAATGAGACGATGTGATCATAGTGAATATGAAGGAATGGAGCCAGGAGTGGTCCTAAGCTTAACATAAACCAAACTAACCAAATCCTGGTGACCGTAGGGATAATCCCCCCTTTCGGGAAAAAATCCCATGGTACTATCCGGGAATCGAGCCCTACGATGCATCTCATTTATTCTTCTATGTTTTTATTATATAAAACGTTTGTTTTAGTTGTTCCTTTTATTTCATTAGGTTATACTAAACTCTAATTGACTCTCTAACTATCTTATAACTAAGTCTAATTACATATGAGGATGTTACACGTTTTCCTTGTAGTTTTACTGTCTTTCTCCTGGTGGTTAGGCTTTGTCTGCCCTCACTCAACCGATGTTCTGGAAGATTCGTGAGTCTTTATACTTGATACAATTTTTTGTAATATTAAATTGCTGTAAACGGGGAGGTAGTGTACCCGCATTTACGTGTAAGTAGAGTGATAAAAAAACACATTATGGCCTGTCAAGATTCGAACCTCTGCCCACCCATCACCGGTAAATAAGACCAAATGAGGTTGAAGCCTTTTTGTGTTCCTACATGTTGGAACTATAACACCTTTGAGTGTGTATTTAATAGAGGTGGTTTCGTTAAGTCATTAGTCATCACACATTCTCTTCAAATTCAGGTCTTGTGGCAAAATCCCGAAACAACCTATCGATAAAATTATTAATCTATAGTTGTGAATATTTAAAGCGACCTTGAAATTATGCACGTAAGGCGGGGGTAGAAAAGGACCGGATTTCCCTCGGAGATTGTTAGATACTCCCCTCCCCCTTCCCCCTCTATTCCTTTGACATAAACTAAGGAGTGGAAAATCACAGAAAAATGAATACTCCAAAAAAATCTCCCTTAAAAAAAAAGTTGGGATTCAAACCTTAGCCACCTATTAAACGGTAATACAGTCAGAGAAAACTTAACGCCTTATACCACTCGCCCACAGATGTGGGTCTTTGATTGTTACAAACTATGAAATGCGAGTACTATTATCTTCAACTAAAATAACTTTTTTTAATGTCTTATTTCAATAAGAATGTAAATTAAAAAGTTAATAGAAAATTTACTCTTTTTAATATATTTTATAGTATGTATTTTATAAGACAATGATTTTTTTTGCACCGCGTCTTGGTACCCTTTTGGTTTATACGCTTGTATGCTAACTCGCTTTGTTCGTAGGGGGCTCCGCCCCCAAACCCCGTGTGAGTTTTATTTGCAAGTGGATGTAAACTAATGTAATTTCAGAGCAGTTTTTTTAATATGTCTTACCGTTTAGCCCCAAGAGATCTCCAAAGAAAGGTCCGCACCCGACTTTAAAGTTGCTCCGACATTTTGAAATTTTTTCGGGTGTTGAAATTTAAAATTATTAATTTTTTGGAATTTTCCCGTCGGTTAAAGGCTCTAAGATATAAGTTTGCCAAATTTCAAGGTTCTAGTTCATCTGGAAGTGGGTAAACATGAATGTCAGTGAGTGAGTCATCCATGTGGCTTTATAGTAGTATAATTGTCTTAATGCGTTTACGGTTTATGAATGTTATATTTTTAGGAAGTGTACCCACATTTGCGTGGAGGTAGAGTAGAAAACCATTCACCCTCAGTACACCCGACCGAGATTAGAACCTCAATCTCCCCGTCATCGTCAGTCTAATCTACTGCGAGAGTAGCGCGTTAGACCATGCGGCCACCGAAGCAGGTTTTATAATTGGTTTATTCAGTCCACCAAATGAGAATTAATCTGTCATTGGACTTGCTTATAATTAAATTAGGCTAATTTAAGCACACCAAATCTAGTTCGTAAATTATTCGACTGACGTTATCAATTCTCCATTATATTAAAATCAGTTATAAAATGTGTGTATTTATTTGCATATTGGTGACCTGGCGGTCTAGGGGGTAAGGTGTCAGACTTCTGTGCTGGTGGCCGGGGTTCAATCCTCGGTCCCGACACAGATTTATCTGATTACCAAACCCTTCCTTCACCTCTGACAAGACATCTTGTGAATGTGGGGAATGCCAGGCCTCCACCGTGGTTCGGATTCCACGTTAAACTGTAGGTCCTTCATTTCATCTCACAATCACCCAACCATTACACATTAGAGTAAGTGCGTATAACCCGATCAGTTAGTAAGACGTGGTGCTAATAATAATAATAATAATAATAATAATAATAATAATTTGCATATTATTTCAAGCGAGCTAGATATTTTACTATTGGGTGGCTGTCTTATCCGTTTGTGAGAGTGGGTGCTTTTGACTAGAACAGACACAACACCCAGTCCACGACCGTTAATTAATCACCGTGAAAGGTTGAACCCACAGTTCACCAATGATACATTTTTAAGTCATACCAGGAATTCGAACCCAGGACCCTTAACACGGCAACCGATTGAACCAAGGTGTTGGATACTAAAGTATGTAAAGCATCAAAAATTTCAAACTCTATTAAACCTTAATTTTACTATTTAAAGGTCACTTTTAGTTTGGCTCATTTTATAACACAACCACCCCTTAACCACCCGCTTTCTCATTCTCTCTCACTCACACACAAACACAAAACCATCCCTCCCTTCTCTTACATAACATAGTTTTATAAAAACGATATTGCCACATTACGTCAAGTATCTAGTAGACCACTCACGCCATTAACGTGATTTTTCAATGACCCGGGGGACAAGTTTCGAAACGCGAGAGGGTGTACTTGGATGATTGTACTTAAATCGTTACCCTCTCTTTTTCCGTAAGAAATTATAGCACCGCGTCTTACTAACCATTCGGGTTGTACGCTTAAGTACTAATTACGCTAATAGGTTAGGAATTGTGGAAGGTTGAATTTGGAGGAAGTGGATCCACATCTGTGTGTAGGAAGAGTAGGAAACCAATTAGGAAAAAACACCCGACCGAGATTAATACGGCGATCTTCCCATACTCTACAGTCTAGCTCAACACGAAACCAGAGCGTCCTAACTATGCCACCGAGGTGGCTTTCTCCATAAGAATACGGGTACACTTCCACTGTATTATACCTTACTTATCCCTAATTAGCGCAAGTAATATATTTACTCTTCAGATCTAATTCAGGTTTTTTTAATCACCCTGTATTCATGGTAAAGAGACTGGGAATATAACTTCCTTATATTTTCCGTTCCGAGCAGCAAAGTAAAAACTTTACTTTAATCTTTAATCAGTGTTAGCGAGACGTGTTTTTCATGAAAACTTTTATAAAACTATTCAACTGAAGTTTCTCACGTACAGGCTTACCAACCTTAAGTACATGTTTGAAATTCTTTCTTTGTTTTTCGTCTCACGTCTGAAAATAAACTTACCTCTTACATATTTACACACATTATTTAGTAGACAAATTTCAAAGTTGATTTATAAATTTTAATATTCTATACATTCTTCACTTTCTTTATCTTTGTTTAAGTTTTATGAAAATTATATATTCTTGAAAATGTGAATTAAAATAAGTTGATTAGATAGTGTTATTTTTTCAATGGAAATATTTAATCATGGTTCCAAAGAATCTGGTAACAGATATTGGGTTGTTGTGTACTAAAAATAAAGCGATCAGCTTAATTTCATTTTTTTTTAACATTATTGGTTTATTTAAGGTATTTAACTTGCTCTTTCTAAATATACCGAATATATCAGCACAAGACATTCAAACTAACTTAATTCTAGATAAGATATACCATACAATTCCACGACTGATGATTCAGCACTGTGAAAGAGGAAAATCCCGAATTTTGCAAGCTATAAAAGCTGTGTTGCGCATCGAACCCGAGTCCTTAGTTCAGTAACCAGACGCAATGTCGATCAAATTAGTGTGTCGGATTTTTATTACCAGATTATTAGATTGATTTGTAACATTTCAACGTTTACCTTTTATTTTTTCATATAGATAAACTAGTGTAATCGTGCACGTTTTCGAACTAGAAATCATGATGAATCTTGAAAAAAAAAAATGGATGCTACAATCTTGTCTCTCTCCATTTCTGTCTGTCTCTGTGCCTATATCTGAAATAGTTTTATGGATTTAGTTCAAATTAATTTAGTTCTTAAATTTCCATAGCTAAGGGTGTAATTTTAGTTTATAGCCCTCAATTTAAGGTAATTTACAAAAATAACTAATTTTCAAAAGCTTAAAACTTTTTGGAAGTGATAATTTCATTTGAAGGGGATATCTTGTTTGATATGACAAATAAACACGTGTATTTGTTTTTCGGGTGGTGATAATTTTGAGGGTGGTAGAAAGAGAAATAAAATATTGTAATCGTCAAAAATATCGGACTCAAGATTTTGATAGCTTTATACGTTTTATGACCCCCTGAAACCAAGAAAATATCTTTGGCGATGCCGTCCATCTGTCTGTCTGTATCTCGAGCTAGAGCCGAAGATATTTTACTGATTGGGATAACACTTGGTATCTGGAGTTTTCATACGGTGTCCCGAGGGTTTTTGGAATTAGATATCTAACCCTACATTTAAGGGTAGTTTCTGAAAGGAAAAAAGTGAAGAAAAAAAAGATTTCTACAAAATTTACTCTAATGATTTTGGTCAAATTTTATATCTTGACAATGTTTATTACTATAAATAAGATGGCAACTTTCATTTTCTCATGAATATAATTTTAAGGGTACTTTTACATCAAGAAAATTTTCCGATTTTGATAATCTTTCTGCAAATATTTTAGATACGAAATGACATCATTGTAAAATTGTACTACTATTAAATGTGAAAATCTTTTATTTGAAATATATTTTTATAAAACTAAAAAATCCTGAGCTATAAGCAAATATATATTTTAATTCAGGTCTTTGAAAATGAATTTGATTTTTATCCTCTTTTGTTGACAAAGATGTTTCTCTTTTCTCAAATTTTTCTGTAACAAAGTTCCTAGTTCTTAGTACCATATACAGTAACCCCATGGCTTCTTTGGTGCTGACTGACAGCTCACAGCTGACTTCTGACAGTCAACATTTAAGTGTATACCTAAATTTTGACTTTCAGAAGTGACAGCCGCTAAACACATGTTTTTGCAGATCATATGGTTCGGCGTAGGAATACATAATTTGGTCTGGTAACTTTTCAAAGACGTCAGCCAGCACCAAAGAAGCCATAGGGCTACTGTACACAGAGTAAGTAGCAGTGTAGTTATTTTATTTATGATCTTTGGTGCATTGTTTATACAACAATGTACAGAACTATAATTTAGTTCCACGAATCTTACGAGTTTTTAATAAATGTATATTTTAAGACCGAAGCTGTGGAATGTCTTGTGTGGTTCACCGTACCATTTGTTTTTAAATATACAGTAGCCCCGTGGCTTCTTTGGTGCTGACTGACAGCTCACAGCTGACTTCTGACAGTCAACATTTAGGTACATACCTATATTTAGACTGTCAGAAGTGACAGCTGCTAAACATATGTTTTTGCAGATCATATGGTTCGGCGTAGGGATACATAATTTGGTCTGGTAACTTTCTAAAGCCGTCAACTGTCAGTCAGCAACAAAGAAGCCATGGGGATACTGTACCTAGGACTGATGTGCTGCCAATGATTATAGCATTAGACACAGTCCCAGCGTGTCGTAGCACGGTTGGTCGTATAAACTGGCTAGGTCGTAAGAGAGGGAACGTTTATAATATATAGAGCGGTCGCGGGATCTATATAAAGTGGGAGAGGGGAGAAAAAGAGGGTCGTAAAGTTGTACGCCAACATAATCTCGAATATGAAACTGAAGCCTTACTGCGCCAAGAGCCGATCTGATCGTCCCCATCTTCTACTGCTCAAAGTTCCATGATCCACTATGATCGGCTTTCCAGATTTGCAATAGTTCAGGCGCTACCCGATAGGTAGGGTAGTATTTTATCACTAAAGCGAGGACATTACTCTCTGTTTTAAAACGGTACGACTTAACCTGATTCGGTGGCCACACGCGTCTAAGGTATCACTCTCGTGTTAGACTTTAATGCCGATAACAGGGAGATTGGGATTCGAATCCTGGTCGGATGAACTGAGGCGGGTTTTTACAAAGTTGGGTTCCACTCTATTTCCACGAAAATTCGGGTACACTTCCTCTAAATTCAGTCTTCCTCTTACTTAACTGATAAGCGTAATTAATACTTATACGTATAACCTGAAGAGGTAAACATGTAGTAAGACGAGGTGATAAATAAAACATATACGTAGTCTGACATTTATCTGAGTCGGTAGCTTGTCTTTATGCTGGTATAAAGGTCCCGGGTTTAATTACCGATATGGACGAAACTTTATCATTGGTGAAATGTGGGTTTCTCCTTGTACAGTGATGAATTAATGATTGGGGGCTGGATGTTGTGTTTTTTCTAGAGTTAAGTTAGTGTATAATTCGTGTGCTGATATTATCAGTCGGTCCGAAAAATGCACGTTAATACCTCGAATAAATTAAAAATTTAAAAAGGTATGACAATGCAGATAAAAATGATGTATCATTCTGAAGAATCGCTTTTTAAATAACATTTTAAGATGATTTTTACCGTAAAACTTTCCATAGATGATTAAATATCTGTGGCACTCTTTACCACACACAACTTTAAACAACCCTATAAATCTTCGCAGTCCGGTATCGGCGTGGCTCTAAAAGCGTTTATGAAATGTTACTATTTAATTTATCATTAACCAATGAACTTTCCCACTATAAGAAACATGTCTACGTTCAAATAAAGTTTATCTATTAGTAATGACAGTTTGTATAGCTGGCCGAAGGTGTCGAAAAGCAGACACGTCCAATCGAGCTCTACTCCGTATTATGCCACTGGTTGACATGGAAACTTTAGTCTGGTGGATCCTTTGTGTGTTTGTCTCTAACACCAGGATGAGGATTGTTGGTCTAACAAACTAGCTTCTTGTTGTAGGTACAGTAGCCCCATGGCTTCTTTGGTGCTGGCTGACAGCTTTGAAAAGTTACCAGACCAAATTATGTATCCCTACACTGAACCATATGATCTGCAAAAACATGCGTTTATCAGTTGTCTCTTCTGACGGTCAAAATTTAGGTATATACCTAAATGTTGACTGTCAGAAGTCAGTTTTGAGCTGTCAGTCAGAACCAAAGAAGCCATGGGGCTACTGTATGTACTAGTACTGTACTAGTTTGATTCACCAAGACACGTAACTCAAAACACTATGTCTGTCAACATTTGTAAGAAATTTCTGTTTCCAAAGTTTTGAGGAGTATACTTATTGCTAAGTAAACCGAGCATGCCTAAAAATTGGCCCCTACTATAGACGTGACGTCATGTTTGAGAACTTTACAGGTTGGACCTTAAAGCCGTGCATCAAAGGGATGTATAAATTAAATTAAATTACAAAAATTAGAATCCAAGTATATAATTCCGTAAGGATTTTAATATTCAGTTGGAAATTGTGGGACTTGGGAAAGTCGTAGGATGGCTGTAAATGGCTCAGTTTATAGATCTTAAGAGTAGCAGTGACTGGGGTAAAATAAAAGTTTAACTACAACTTGAATTAAATTGGCTAAAACGCCTCTAATATTTCCCTTATAAAAGACGTGATGTCACGGCCTAATATATATACACACACACGGCTGGACTTTGACCCAAGCCATGTATGTTTATATTTTCCAAGTTCCTTCCTACCAACATTTTTTACGATACGTAGGCCTATCTAATGTACTAATATATTAAATCCAATATCCCCCCCCCCAAAAAAAAACCCCGGTTAAGATTTGAGATAGATATAAGGAGTTGGATAAGGAAGGGTTAGTTTTAAGGTTTTCATTTTGGTGTAAAGAGGAAAAATAATACATTTTGTTTAAAATTTAACACTAAAAGATCAAAATATTTGGAAATATATTCATTCATTTTAAAAATGACACCTGTAAATGGGACTGAAACCTGGACCATTGGATTAGTAAGCCAATGTTTTCACCACTGAACTATCCAGAAGCTGTCCCGTGACCAGGGTCATAGAAAGATAATACATTTTGACGAGTAGACCTTTTAACTAGAAAGGAACTTGAGGCCTCGTTCTATACAACTTTTTCCAATAATTAAAAAAAATCACATTTTAACACGATAATCTGCATCCATCGCTGTAATTATCCACAAGTTTACTAGTTTTTTTAAAAAACTATTTCATCCTTGGCTAATTTTCCTACCATTGTGGTTTGCTGAGAGAGAACCAGGTTTAGTACTATAATAATCCTAAATTATTATTTGAAAGATTATGTCTTACACTCCTATTGTGTATCAGCTTTACAACGTAGCCATAGCATCAGTTTACAGACTTAATCTTACTACTCTCTACTTGGTTTAATTTGTTTATAATAACGTTCACTCATTTTCCCCACGAAGGTATCAGTTTTACGTCGACCGATTAGAATATGATCCTACCTTATACTCTGCATCAGAGTGAAAGCCGTCAAGGTAAGCTTGATACCTCTTAGGGTATGTACTGCCAGGGTCGCACAAATATTGATAAAACTGGTTGCATATTTTATCAGTGGTAAATAATTTGGAATAGGTAAATTAATGCATATTTCTTATTTATATTAATTGTTAAACATACAATTATTATTATTAATATTATTACTATATGCTCTGTCTTACGACAGGTCTATTCCTCTTATCAGTGAAACTTAGACCTCCAATGCGCCCTATCCTCTGCCTCCTCCTTCAGCTCCCAACATTTTATTCTTTCTTCCAAGTCATTCAGTATTTGAATCCTTCTTCTTTCTAAGCCCCTCTTTCCCTCAAACCTTTCCGTCTATGAATTCATGCAGTTACTCCCAAGGATGTGTCGGATCCAGTTTACTTTGTACCTAAGAATCACGTCCAAAATGGTTTTCTTCTCGCCCACTCTTCTTAGGACTTCATTTGTTACCCGGTCTGTCCAACTAATCTTCTCAAGTCATCTCCAGAACCACATTTCATAGTTTCCCAAGTATTTATTTTCCGTCGTCCTGTATGTTCAAGTTTCTACCCTGTGCTTAACCTAATATATTCTTCTTTGTTGAAGTTTTTTTTATTTACTTCTTTCTTCAGTTTTATGAAGAATTTCTCTTGCTACCCAGAGCTTTCGCGCAATCTTCTTCACTTTTCCAACATTGTCATTCGACACCTTCAAAAATATTCTTAATACTATTATACGTCCCTTTCGCATCTCTTCTGTCACCTCACATAACTTGTTCATTGTATTTCTTACAATATCACTCTAGCTTATTAATTTCTCTAAGTCCCATCTCGACTTTCTCTTGTTCGTCTCTCTGATACTCTTCAGTCTTGTTTATTATTATTATTATTATTATTATTATTATTATTATTATTAGCACCGCGTCTTACTACCCGTTCGGGTTAGACGCACTTATGGTAATGTGTAATGGTAGGGTGATTGTGAGATGAAATGGAGGACCTACAGTTTAACGTGGAATCCGAACCATGGTGGAGGCCTGGCATTCCCCACATTCACAAGATGTCTTGTCAGAGGTGAAGGAAGGGTTTGGTAATCAGATCAATCTGTGCCGGGACCGAGGATGAACCCCGGCCGCCAGCACAGAAGTCTGACACCTCACCCCTAGACCACCAGGTCACCCAGTCTTGTTTCAATGATCGCCACCAGCAGGTTGGGGTCCGAATCGATGTTGGCACTTGGCAAGGTCCCTCCATTTCTGAACCACTTTTTGAGAAGGATATAGTTTAGCTAGTATCTCTTGTGTTCTTACACGTGTACACTTTTGTCTTACGTTTCTTGAACCAGGTGTTTGTTATCACAGTAACATTCCTCTGGCAGAATTAGAGCAGCATATTCTGTCCGAGTCCTTGTGGTCTTATAATCTTCCGCTCCGGTACTTCTCCGACGCCAATGTTCCAGTCGACCATGATTATGGTGTCTACCTTCTTTCATGTTGAGATTACTCAAATTTCATCAAATATTTCTTCTACCTCTACATCATTGTGGTCGGTTTTTTTGGCCTGTACACTTGACACTTGCATTATCAAAATATTCACTGGTTCAGCGTTTAGTTTCAAAAACATTCCTTAGTGACACTTTTCTCTACTTCATTTTTAAAATCACAATTACCAATCCTCTTTCTGCACTCTTTCCACCTGAATAGAATATAGTGTGATTTTCAAACATTATTTCACCTTTAACTTTCCACTGGTTTTGACTTAAGCCCGCAATGTCCTCCCCACAAATTTCCATTTCCTAATGTTCCAGCTTCCCGCCCCTTATCGTCTTTACATTCCATGTTTTAATGCTGAAAAGGAAAGTTTTATTTGATGAAGTTTCTTAGTTGATACCTCCCCATGAACTTATTTATGTGCCCAGTTTTTTGTGTTTTTATTTTTATCTTTAATTTTCAAACTGCATATGTGAAATTATTTTAGTGTTTCTAGTTTGAATAAATGCTATTTTTAAATACCAAAACTAACCCGCTCATAAAATTAAAGTGTTAATTTTCAAGTTACTAATCGTATAATTGTTTCACTACTACCCTGCACGATATTTTAAATTAATTACTGAGCTAAATAATGTTAGCTGTAGTATTTAATTAATTATAATTATATATTTTAAAAGTGCTGTACTATTATCCATCCATGCACCACCAACACTTTACTAGAGCATCCAATTAAAATAAGATCAAGCGTTCTGATTCTAAAACACGTTCAAATTGTTGAAATTAGTACGTTAGTTGTTGATTTATATGATTTTTAAACTAAAAAATAATCCGCTTCAGTGATCTAATGGTCTAAGGCGTAACTCTGTTAGTCTCATCTGTTGATGGGGAGGATATCGGTTTTAGAACTCGGGTCGAGTCTATTGATGGTGGTTTTATCTTTAATGGTTTCATCTTTAATGGTTTCCCACTCTTTTTAGACACACATGCGGGTAGATTACATCTAAAATTCATCCTCCCTCATCCATACCTCATTAGAGTAATTATCATACTTACGTATAACCAAAACAGGTAGTAATATGTGGTTATAAAAATAAACAGAACAGGTAGTAATATGTGGTTATAAAAAATAAACAGAACAGGTAGTAATATGTGGTTATAAAAAATAAACAGAACAGGTAGTAATATGTGGTTATAAAAAATAAACAGAACAGGTAGTAATATGTGGTTATAAAAATAACCTGAATATGAAGTAATAAAAATAACCTGAAAAGGTCGTAATATGTGGTTATAAAAATAACCTGAACAGGTAGTAATATTATAAAAAATAACCTGAACAGGTAGTCATATGTGGTTATAAAAATAACCTGAACAGGTAGTAATATTATAAAAAATAACCTGAACAGGTCGTAATATGTGGTTATAAAAATAACCTGAACAGGTAGTAATATTATAAAAAATAACCTGAACAGGTAGTCATATAAGGTTATAAAAAATAACCTGAACAGATAGTCATATGTGGTTATAAAAATAACCTTAACAGGTAGTCATATGTGGTTATAAAAAATAACCTGAACAGGTAGTCATATGTGATTATAAAAATAACCTGAACAGGTAGTTATATGTAGTTATAAAAAATAAAATACTTTTTAGACGTAGGCACTGTTGTGAACTTATTATATAATCAGTTCTAGTAACATTTCACCTTCTTGTAAATAAACAGAATCGTGTGTAACCCACATAGGTGGGCGCCAGGACTAAATGCCGGGCTCTCCTAGTATGGTTTGCCGGTTAAGGGAAGGTCAAGGTTTCGAATCCTGGGTACAAATATTGAGATTGGTTCTGCCTAAATGGTTTCCCATTTTACCTCCAAACCAATATGAATACATTTTCTCAAAATTATACTTTACTTATCCTTACCTTAATAGCGCATCTGAAATAGGAATAGATCATATGGGTAGTAAAATTTGGCGGAAAAAAATTGATTAGAATATATCACAAAAAAACTAATTTTGGGATCTTGTCACCACGTGATATATTGACTCGCTTTTTGGTTATAAAAAAAGTTTGTTAGAATTCGTTTTGTTTGAAATGATTAAAGTTCGATTTAAAGAAAAGTGAGTTAAGGTAATTGTTTCTTGCAATTTTTATATACACTTTTTTTCTATTTAAGATCCATCTTGAAGTAATTTAATTTGTTTTAAGACATAAAGTAAAGGTTGTAATTGGAATTATTTGTGAAGGACTCCAATATTCTACTGACCTTGGCATTGATTAGAAATATTTAAAATACTTTGACATTTACTAAAATTTGGTAGCTTGTTCAACACGTCTTTTACCAAACATTTTCATTAAGAATCATTTGTGAGTCTCGCAACTGGAGGAATTTTTTCCCCCAGGAAAAGTGGGAATAGTGCTTAAATTTTATTCCAGATTTGAAGTGGCCACATTGCAAATACTCAAGAAATATTGAGCTAATTATACATAAGAAGAATCAAGTTAAAAACACATCTACTGACACGATATTCTATTTAGTGTAGTCAATTTATTTTTATATAAAAACTACAAACATATTTAGCCTCAGCGTTTTATTAAATTCCATCTTAAGAACTACGACGAAATGTGTAGTGTAAGAAGAATATACGAGCGTATGGGTAAACGGATGTAGATGAAGCTAATAAGGCAGCTACATTTAATTAACCTAATTAACTTTAATTACATTCATGTGATAATTTGATCCACTATGTACATCGAGCTGGCCGGACCATATCAGATTAATCCTTAACTTAATAATACCTCTTAACCTTCCATTAGTAGAGGCTAATACCTTTACGGTGTAAACGTCCAACCACATAAAAATGGTTAGCTTAGACGGGTAAATGGGTTCGAACCAATAATACCACGCCCTATAAGAGCATTTTTTTTTTAGGGAAACGCCTAGTGAGAAGATTAAATCTAAGTTCATCCCAAGTTGTGTCAATGGTTTGTGATTTTTGAAACTGTGTATTGATTTCTTCTTTTTTAAACATTGTTTGTCCAAAGGCTCAAATGACAGTCTAAAATCCATATTGAAAAAAACACACTTTGAATTAAGTAAATTTAAGTTTCACGGATATATTTCCAACAAAGTTAAGTTCTTTGAATTTTAAAATGACAAATTTATATAATTTCAATAAAAGTCTTTTTAATAATTATATTCGTTTATTAAATACATATCTGAAATCTAAAACTGAATATTTAAAAACTCAATTAAAAAGTATTGAAATCTTATCAGTGTTGGTAGATACATCTGACAACAAATTGTTTAAAATATAAACGTTAGCTATTATTTTTTTGTTGTTGCGAAAATTGCTGTTCTTGTAATCCGAAATAATATTTCAAAATATGTTTAATCCATTTTTCAGTGAGGTTTTAATTTCAAAATGTCAACTCCTCTCCCTCTGAAAAATCTACCATGAAATGTCAGTGGTTTGTCCAAAGAAACATAACTATATTAAACATCCATACATATGGAAAAAGCCCCCCCCCCCTCTCCCTATGTCACATCTATTATTCCAACACTGTTATTTATGATGACGTGTCACACAAAACCGCCACCGACAACTTTTTCAAACAAAAGCGAGTTGGGGGAAAAGGTTTCATTTTTGTTGGTGAGGTCGTGCTTGACAAATGTTTTCACAGCCTTACGTCTCTTCTATGTCTGTGTTCATCTTGTCATCTGTTATTCGCGTTTAGTTGTTGAAGTCAACCCAAAATATAGCTGGTTTTTTTAAAATTATTTCTCAAATATATTTTTATTAAATTATTTACTCTAAGCTTTACTCTACTATTCATTTATGTGTA
>CABFOW010001523.1:0-21055 GCA_902141385.1 Timema californicum
TGTGTGTGTGTGTGTGTGTGTGTGTGTGTGTGTGTATTTGCCAGACATAAATAATCCCGTTTGAATAAGTTCAATTTGACATTGTGAATTATTGTAATAAATTATTCATTGCAAGTTTCGTGGAGTTGTATTTACCTCCATGTTTATTGTTGAAATATTGTAGGGATAAAAAAACTTTTTTTTTTAGAATAGTAAAGGGCTTGTTATGTTTGTGCTGTGTATATAATTTACTGGTGTTGTTCTATGTTTTCTCTTGCGTAGGTTTATAAAACCGATATGGTGGATTGGTTTATCGTTAATGTACAATTTAAATATTTGAATATTTGTAAGGGATTTAGTGGACGAACAAATATTGCGTGCTGAGGATGGAACGAATTAAATAATGGTTTATTATTATGTGGAGAAATTGAATAATAATTTACAGCTTAGAGAAATTTATTTTTATTTACCTTATATTTACATACCGCAAAATCAACATTGTGATGACCTGCAATAGTGATATCATGTTCTAACCCGTCAATCTATAAATAGACTGGGCTACAGATATTGGGGAGATAGGGGTTAGAATTCCGGTTGGATATAAGGAGAATGGTTTTATTTTCCTAAATCCTTTCACACTTTACCCACAGGCAAATGGAGGTGTATGATCTCCAAACTCCACCTTCCTGCCCCCTAATCGACCAGCGTAATTAATGTATGCGTAGAAACTAAACGGGTTCTATGACAAGCCAAAAATATCAACAACAAATACTAGCAAGTTGTTGTTTATAGTGGATATTAAGGGAGCGAGAATTGAGCTAGTCTAACTATTTTTGTGGTTTAAATAAAATGTTTTGACCAAAATAAAACATTGGTGTAGCCTCACAACGATTGATACTTCTCGCTGACTGAGGGGGCCACCTTAAGTGGTACGCATGCAACATTGTTAAAGCGGGTCTTGTTACATCGCGACTTACTAGCCCTTTCAGACAATCCTCATTTATTTCCCACTGACGCGATAGGGACAATAAATGTGGAAGTTAAGATGAATGCGCACCCGAATCATCGTGGAATGATTATGGAAAAAGCACAATGATGATTCACCATTCCAACCGAAATCAAAACCCATCTGTCTTGTCTCAGTAAATATGGTCCTTCACGAGCTTTGATGTCACAAACCATGTTACTGCCATTTACTAGTTTATAAATATACGTCTTTGTGTATACACTCACTTTGCTCGTTGGGGGCTCCGCCCCCACCCCCCATTAAACTTTCTTTGCAAGTCGATGTAAACTAATGTAATTCCAACGTTGTTTTGAACGTAATAACTTAAAGCTACCAGTATTGTAGTGTATTTTCACATATTATTTTAGTTTCTCCATATTTATAGGGCAGCTATAATTATAAAATTTGGCACGCTTATGGACATTGGATGTGCCAATATACCTGCCAAATTTTATGATTCTAGTTGTCCCAGAAATATATCAGAAAGTTTGAAAAACAAAGCGTGGAAATTGTTCAAAATGTACCTAAAATCAAAAAATCTAGCTTGCTCTAAGGTATAACCGATGGAGACACGACAAAAAATTAATAAGACCAAACTTGTGTATCTCACCAAATCTGTGGCTGCTGGTGCAATCCGTTTTTTTATAGGTCTTACCATTCAGCCACAATAGACCTCCAAAAAAATGTCCGCACTGACTTTAAAGTTGCTCCGACATTTTGAATTTTTTTTCGGGGGTTAAAAATTACAATTTTGAACCTTTTTGGAATTTTACCATCGGTTGCAGACTAGAAGCTATAAGTTTGCCAAATTTCAAGTTTCTAGCTCATCTGGAAGTGGGTAAACATTAATGTCGGTGAGTCAGCCATGTGGCTTTATCGTAGTATAATACATATTATAGTCCATATATGTATATGTTATATATACATATATGATACGGGTATATTATATGTTTCATATTATATTTATGTGTGTATATATATGTATAACTTATTATATGTATACTAATATATATACATATCAATGGGTGTATGTATGTATTTATAAATATATACATGTATTTGTGTAAATATATAATATATTTTGAGGCACGTCTTACTACCCGTAAGGTTATAATCCCATGCACTGATTACTTCAATGTATTAGTCATGAGAGAGATTGAATTTATAGGATTATAGGAAGTGTACCTGCATTTGGGTGGAATGAGAGTGGAAAGCCATTTAAGAAAAACCACCCTTAGCACACCCTACAGGGAGTCAAACCCCTATCTTCCCATCGTCGACAGTCTATTCTCTTGCTAGAGTGACGCCTTAGACCATTCCGCCACCGAAGCAAGTGCTTGTAAATAATGTATCGGAGAAGCACGTATCGCCATTACCTGGCTTGTGAGCGTGAGGGGATTTGAGAGGAGGGTGCCCGCACCCTATTAGGAGGACGTCAAAGAGGTGACGACGTGTGACTGTTGGACAAGGTCACACACTGTGTACATCCAGATGAGAGACGACTTATCTTATTTCAAGGGCAACCTTCAAGGTAAAGTCACAGCTCTAAACGCATCTTGTTTAGTTTTTTGTTTTTGTGCCACATCGAGTTTAGCCACATATTTACACTAATTTATTAGGGATAAGAAAGGTAAATCAAAAGTACCCGCATATGCGTCCAGGAAGAGTCGATAACCATTTAGAAGAAAATACCTCCAGACAATCTAATCTGGATTCGAGCCCTAACCTCAAACAGCAATCCCGTCTATTGAGATATTTACGTAATAGACCACGAGACCACAAATTGTGAGTAAACTGTATCGGTGGTCACGCGGAATAAGTGTTCATCACATATAGGGGTTGATCGGAACTCATCGAGGTTCGAATCCCGACTGGGTTTACTGATGTAGTTTTGTTTTTTTTACTTAAATAGTTTCCTAATCTTCCTTTACGTTAACGTGGGCACATTTCCTCTAAATTCTGTCTTCCTCATTCTTAACCTATTTGTGTAGTTACATTTGTATAGCTCCGACGGGTAGTAAGACGTAGATCAAAGTAAAAAACACTTAATTGTATTGCTATTTTCACAGGTGGGTTGCTCACAATAGATTGGAGAGATGATACAGGAGGAGTTCGAATATCGACCGGGATGGCTTACCGTACAATTTTTATTGTTGTAGGTTTTCTATCCTCTCTCCACGCTCAGCAATTCCTCTAAACTATATCCATCATTCCTATCCAGTAAATTAAGTTGGTAGTAGCAATGGAGTTAAATGGAATAATTAATAAAACACGTTGTGATATAGAGAGAGCGCTTGAATGCCAAGTGCTTCTTTTGGGGGACTTAAATTCTGTCGCAATTTATTATATCCCCATAAGAAAATTAGCTATATATATATAAGTCAAAGAAACAAATCTTCTGGGGCTTAACTCATCACAATGAAAGAGGAATGTCTAAAAATCATTAATGACACATAATTATTATTATATAGATAATTAGCACCTCGTCTTACTACTCGTTTTAGGGGTAAGGAAGGCTTAGTTAATAGGAAGTGTTCCCGCGTTTGCATAGAGAGAAAGGGGAAAATAACTAGGGGTAAAATCCTCAGCACACCTGACCGAGATTCGAACCTTAATTCCCCGTCATTGTCAGTATAGTAGAAAAATATTTTTTATTAAAGGCTTATTTTGATAGAATAAATTAATTAAATTAAATTTACCTTCATTATATTTAATATAATTAAGCTACCTCACAGAATATAAATAATTCAGGTGCTTTGTACACTAAAATATAAAAAATAAGCTAAATTTAAGCTAATATATTCTTACCCTATATATGTAATTAAATAATATTCATTTTTCTAATTCAAATCAACTTTATAAAAATATTCTTCTTAACTAATACAAATAAAGTTCAACCCCAAAATGCTATTATTTATTGGAGTTTGATAGTAGGATGCCAGACACCGTAGTTCAGTCGGTAGCTTGTCTATCTACGGAGCTAAGGGTCCCGGGTTTTATTCCCGGGATGGCCGAAAAATGTATCATCGGTGAAGTGTGTGTTAACCCTTTCACAGTGCTGAATTAATGGCCGTGGGCTACATTTAGTGTCTGTTCTAGATTTAAGCTAATCTATAATAAACGGGGAAAAAATAAGTAGGTTTTTACATCATGTCATAAGCTTACAATTTTGAAACCTCCACAAAAATAAACCCTCCTTAGGCAGTTACGCAGTCACTAAATATAACGAGTATGGAAAAAGAGAATTATAACATAAAAAATGCACCTGCATTATCTTTGATGGAGAAAAGAAACCAGAGACGATTGTGTGAGGGACATGTTTTTCATTGCATCCAACATATATTGAACCCTGACCTCTACGTTAACGGTGACTAATTTATTTGATTAAAACTCCCTAAGCCATTCGGTCATTGGTGTAGGTTAATTTGTATTATAAATATTGTTTTTAAAGTCCAATTTTTACAAAAAGGGTCTTTCAGAAAATACATACTTTTTAATCTGTATTGATAACCTTTTACTATTTTTAGCCATATTATTTATAGGTATGGGTATTATTTATCAAAATTCACAACCTCAGATCCAATCACTTGAAGTGTGAATACGCGAAAGTAGATATGAGAGATTTTCTAGATGTCAGCTAAGGCCGTTCCTATAAAAATTCGACTTTATTAAGGTGGGTATAAAGGGTACGTGAGAAAAGGGTGGTTTATTGGAGTTTTTATATCCAAACATTTTTTGGTTATAATAAACAAATTATTTCTCCAGTAAAAACACGGAGTTTAATTTTTTTAAATCATTTTATCAACAGTTGTCGAATATCTGCCATGTGTATTGCATTTGATGACAAACTTTTAAATGAAGTTAAAAAGTAGTCATTGAGTTCTAGGGCACCTTTACATTATTATTATTATTATTATTATTATTATTATTATTATTATTATTATAACCGCGTCTTACAACCCATTCGGGTTATACGCACTTACGCTAATGTGCAATGGTAAGGTGATTGTGATATGAACTGGAGGACCTACAGTTTTACGTAGGATCCGAACCACGATGGAGGCCTGGCATTCCCCACATTCATAAGTTGTGATTAATATACGTCTTGTCAGAGGTGAAGGAAGGGCTCTGCACCTTTACAGATATTCCCGAATTTTTGC
This sequence comes from Timema californicum, assembly GCA_902141385.1. Lineage (NCBI taxonomy): Eukaryota > Metazoa > Arthropoda > Insecta > Phasmatodea > Timematidae > Timema > Timema californicum. Next base: position 5,146 of record CABFOW010001523.1, read on the forward strand.
TACCACCTTGTGAAGAAAATTAAACTCTATGTTTCTACTGAAGAATTAATCGGATTTTTTTTGCTAAAGAAGAGTTTTAATATAGAAACTGCCCTTAGCTCCTGTTCCCTACACTCTCAGCTTAAGATATGTTGGCAATTTTTATAATAAATAATTATTCTGACAAAAATGAATCAAATATTGCCTCGCTAGATAAGTTTAGGTTAATTTTATTAATATTAACAGTTCTTGAATATTTATCAAAGCATAGTGGAATTTTTACATAAACTTTTTATGTTAAATATAAAGTCTTTTTTAGATTTTGCAATAAACATCACAGATAAATCAAGAACTGTTGAAATTAATACGAGTAAAAAAATCCATCCAAACGCATCTACTGAAACAATAATTGATTTATTTTGCCCACAAAAATTGTATTTTTTTTAATGTTGCAAAAATATGAAACTTAACTAATTTTTCCCACATAATCCAGCCTTAAGAGCACATTTTCTTTTTTTTCTTTTCCAAAAAATTGATTCCACGAACTAAGTATAGTTTTTTTTTATTCCTTTGTAGAATCAATTTTACTTATTTTGAATCAACATAACATTAGTAATGCATTTAGTTTATTTGTCCGGAAGCAAATCCGCTCCCGGAATTCACTTAATTATATCTTAATAGATATAATCAAAGTGTTGTAACCGTTGTTTCACTAATTGCAGTGACGATCGAACTGCGCATCAAGTATTTATATTGATTGCTGAGACAATGTACGTCTCAACTCTCAAAAACAAGGACCCCAACTATCAGAATAGCTTAGAGGATGAGCAATTAGCTTGTAGTTTGAAATCAATTATCGACCGCAACGGTGGAAACGCAGACCCAGGGCTTTAATATTAACTGGCCCGGTTTTCCTGGTGACGGTTAGGTTGGTGTTTAAATCCTGACTGGATGTACTGGGGCGTTGCTTTAACTCAATAGTTTCTTACTCAATTATAACGTACACATCCTGTATGTACTAACTGTCTTATCCCGACGTCATTAGAGTAAATAAGCGTATAGCCAGGTCAGGTAGTAGGACATGATGCACATGCGTAATTAAATACACCTTAACTCAGACAGTAGCTATTTATTAAAATGTAACATTTCAAGTTGGAATGAAAGAGAACGCCAGTAAAGGTCAGCTTTTTGTTTTGTTATTTTTGCATATTTTATGGCAAAAACAAATTTTTTGCCAAAATAAACCCTCAGTAAATGTGTTAGATTTTTTTTGTTGCAAATTATAGTATCAATAATAATTGTTGTTTTTATAAATATTCATAATTAATATCATGAAATGTAAACGTAGCTATTTTCTCTTAATTTAATATTTTTGTATTTAAGTTTACAAATGGTAAAAAAAAAAAAAATTAAACTACTATGTGTATAAATTTAAACTAAACAAATAAACTGAATATTCCATACCATCTTAAATATGATACATCTAAATTGCGAAATTATATCTATTCATTATTTAAATCAATAAATACTACCTTCCGAGGTAAATAAAAACCTTATGAGACGACACAACAAGATATCTTCTTTTGAAGGGCACGTCATTACCGGATGTCTTTCCCCCCATGAACTGCAATTGTAACGACCCGTTATTGTGTGTACTTCTCATTACTCCTGAAATAGATTAAATCCTCACTCTACGTTCTTTTCACTGAAGGGGGATTTCTGCTGAACTGAATGTTGAAGAGATACTAAGTCCCTTTTGTTTCGCCGAATCGCAATCATCCGGAAGAGACAAAAGACTTATCCGTCCAGTAAACTCTGTAAAGTGTGGAATTTATGTTTAAAAGCAAGTTAGAGGTCTACCTTAAGACGATTATAGTAGCTTACGATTGTTCTCATATATTTTCCAGCCAGTTAATTACTGTGCCGAAATACGAATAAAGGTTAGTTTAATTAATTAAGATCTTTCACAGACTTGTCTCGGGATTAATATCTTGGTTAGGTTTAAATGTTCCAATAAATAGTGGGCTAAGTAACGTAAAGGTGACTGAATAGTAAGAGAAGCCAAGCACAGGTCTTGTGAGAACCTCGTTAAGTTCCTGACTATGTCAAAAAAAAAGTTTAAGAGCTCATCCTTTTTATATTGTTTACAGTCGTATTGTTCTTTCGATAGATATACTAATTACGTTGCTAAGGTAAGGATGATAAAGGAATATTCTCCAAGTAATGCACTGGTATTTGCGTGAAAGTAGAGGGGAAACCCCATTTTTAGCACCTCGTCTTACTACCCGTCGTTCCTGTTATCCTACGCTTATGTACAGATTACGCTAATGGTTTGAAGGATTAGGAAAGTTATATTACTAGGAAGTGTACCTGCATTTGAATGAAATGAAAGGGGAAAACCATTTTGGAAAAACCCCACTCAGAACACTCAACCAAGATTCTAACCTTGGTCTCCGCGTCATTGAGAGTCTAATCTACTGCAAGAGTAGCGCGTCAGACCACGCGGCCACCGAAAAGGGTAAACCATTTGTTATGAATTATGATTTTATTATTTCCTACATGGATTACATCTCCTTTCCCATGAAAATGGGCCTACATTTTTATCAATAAGACATGCCTTAACACTACCTCGTTAACAAAATTAAAAATAAGTATGGCCTTGTGATCTGGACCGCCGAGGACGGGGAGATCGAGGTTCGAATCTCGGTCAGGTTAACTGGAAAGGGGGGTCTAAATGGCTTTCCACTCTCCCTCCACGCAAATGTGGGTTCACTTCCTCTAAATCCAACCTTCCCAATTCCTGATACATTAGTGTAATTAGTGTATAAGCGTATAATCTGAACGGTTAGTAAGACGCGAAGCTAAATAATAAAATAAAAAGTATGATCTTGTATGAGTAGTAAAACGAGGCAAAAAAATAAATATAAAACTATATATCACTGATGGATATAAATTTGAGCAAGTTGAGTGTGTTCACTATAGCTCTAAGTTTCATTACTTGTCTCGTACCGCAAACCTAAACATATATGTTCGTTTTTAATATTTGATTTTTGTGAATGTGTGGAATGCTGGGCCTCCACCGTGGTTCGGATTCCACGTTAAACTGTAGGTCCTCCATTTCATCTCACAATCACCCTACCATTACACATTAGCGTAAGTGCGTACAACCCGAACGGTTAGTAAGACGCGGTGCTAATAGTAATAACAATAATAATAATTGATTTGTCGTTGAGCCACCTGCACCATTAGCATTTGACAAAATAAATCAATGGGTTGTTTTTCAATTTATAGAAGAAGATAAATCTGATGGATAGATACAAAGAACATGTTTATAAATACAACTAAATACCATGCGATTTATTTGTAAACAATAAATTATATTAATAAATATACACAAAATATTTTATAATAAAATATGATACACAAATTTGAAAACATTCAATTATACACTTATTATCAACATGTTCCAACATATTTTAAATGAAAGTACAAATTTGATGTAATCACTATTCATAAATAGTAGTAATAATAATTATGAAAACCTGTACATTAAAATATATTATATTATATTCACAAACTAAAAATAAATATGTTCAAGATGATAAAACACAACATTAAGTTTCATACAAAATGAAGGAAGTTTGTATGTAAGTTGTTCACAGTAACAGCATATATTACTTTGAATAAGTTTAGTAAAAGATTTTGAAATTTAAATCTTCAATTGAATACAGTTATATTAACAATCTGATATAAAATAAATCAAAGTAGTTAACATTTCATATGTATTTCCTAGTAAAGTAGGTAACGTTTTTACGCCATGAATAATTTTACAGACTGAAACTGTCACAAAGATCATAGCAATGTCTATAAAATAACATTAATAATAAATCAAAGTGTTGTCTACGTTGACCAAAAAAAAATGAATATTTTGTGTTTTCTAAAATCTACTTTAAACAGAATCCTATTATTATAACATAAATATTTTTTACCTTCATTTACCGTATATGATCTGTGATTTAAGCTAATCCAAATTGCTATTTTGTTTAATACCAATATTCAAACTCGTGTAAATAAAGCAACTTTAATTTGACAACTGTACCTTTTGTTGAATAACTTAATAATTGATATTCATTATTTTTATAAAATTTGTTTCTAAAGTTATATTTATATATATTTTTTAGCCTATGAATAGTTTTATCTAGTGTACAATAAGTAAAAATTATACTATTCTACGCCTTTATATAAAACACGAATCAAGGTGATTTTAAATAAAATTTTCAAGGTAATTTACAAAATTTTCCCTATAGTCATATCAGAAACAAACAAAAAATTTAAACCAAATATTGTTATATTTGTTAATTTTGGACGGTTATTTTTTTAATTTAAAAATCAATTCTATATGAACCTCTTAGAGTTGAACACATCAATTATTTTTAATGCACTCATATTCATTTTAAAGGTATTTCCGTAGCGATAGCATTCTAGATTAATTTCACACTGAATGAGTGTATGTAAAGTAGAATTTAATTAAGTTTAATTTAATTTCAAAGGAATGTAATACACAATAGTTATATGGTAAGTGTATTGCTAAATTGAGTAATTATTTGTATATAATCATAATTTTGGTAGTATCAAATTTAAAGCAAAATTATGTAATTTTGACCATTTTTAATTGTAATCCATAAAAAAAATCTGGGCTTATACAAACAATGGCGTGCAAAAAATCAATACAATTTAAATAATAATAGAGTCGGTTTCCGCCCGATAACATGGAAAAACTTTAATAGAGACAAACTTAAATCCAAACAAATACTTGAATAAATAACTTTTCTTGGCTTTCGTTGTGAATCAATGTTTTTTTTCATATTTTTTTATCGATATCGTTCATAGATCTTACGTCTAGCATAAGCTATCATATTAAGATATATTTAAAAATATAATACCGAGTAAAATATATTAGGCTTATTCTTTTAAATTGTATTTTCACCCTTTCTTCGTACCAAGATACAGTACAATTTTCATAGAGGAAGCTTTTTTTTTCTTTCAAAATTGACAACATTTTTCTATATCATTACTCTTTTTTAGCATCACGTATTACTTACTACCTGTTCAGGTTATACGCCTATGTCCCAATTACAATAATGGGCTGGGGATTAAGAAAGCTTAATTTAGAGGGAGTGCACCCACATTTGCGTGGAGATAGAGTGGGAAACCATTTAGGAAATGCCACCCTCAGTGATCTCCCCATCTTTGGAAGTCTAGCACAACATGAGAATAGCACGTTAGACCACGTGGCAACCAAATCGGGTTATATTATTACTGTTATTTTATAGATATTGATAACATTAATCAAAACTGATCCCTGCAGTTCACACGACTTGACGTGTGAATACGTGTGAGTAAATCTAGTTACTTTTCTAGCAATCAGATAAAGTCTTCCCTACGAAAATCGAACTATAATGGCTCCTTGAATGCACCAAATCATTGATAGGGACAACGTGATAATGAAAACATAAAACCTTCACCAAACATCGCTTATGGAACGCAACTACTGTGGATTAAGACATTGTCTATCAATTTTAATTTATTTTGAGTTTGTACTTTTCATAAACTATTATTCTTTCGGTATTTACAGCTCATAATTGTTTAGATATTCAGTTAACATTACAATTGTTACTTGATAAAATTTTACATAAACACCTAAACACGCCGTTCCCTTAAGGGTTAGGCAAGAAATTGTGCATGTAGCTAAAAAAAAAACAACGTTATACTTAATCCATTCTCACTTAACTTTCTCCACACTTCCCTATCCATAAATATTCCCTTCGCTTCAACAACATCCATACATCGAGTCATACATGCTCTTTTATTCTTAAAACTCTTATGTTTCTTTTTGTCACACATTCGTCTACAATATTTAGCCACGTCTTATATGACCTATAACTTTCTTTTGAGCCACTCACTTCACCTTCATATATTTGCTTTATCACTCTATCCACATTCATCCTCTCAACATGCCCAAACTAACGTAAGACGCTTCTTTTACATTGACCTGTTGGATTCCCTTTCAAACCGCACTACTTCAGCACCCATTCATTACTGGCTCTATCCATACGAGTTTTCCCACATACATTTCTTAGAAATATCCCACTCCAACCGCATTCACCTTGCTCTTGTGTTTCTCCTGACAAACCCATGTTTCACATCCCTACAACAATGTTGGAACCAACACACTTTTATACACCGCCATCTTTACCTCTTTCAATACTACTTCATTCTTTACTAGAGTCCACATATATCCACGGAGATGCATTCACTCATCTGTCTATTTCACCCTCCATCCTTCCATTTTTTACAGAACATTCTGCCCAGATACACAAAATCATTCACTTGTTCTAACATTTTCCATTTATACTAAGTTGACACAGGCCGGGGTTCTATCCTCGGAGGCGGCAAAGATGTATCTGATTACCAAACCCTTCCTTCACCTCTGACAAGACGTGTATTAATCACAACTTGTGAATGTGTGGAATGCCAGAACCCTACCATTACACATTAGCGTAAGTGCGTATAACCCGAACGGGTAGTAAGACGTGGTGCTAATAATAATAATAATAATGAGTTGACACACATTTCCTGATACATCTTTATCAAAAACTATCACCTTAGTTTCGAAGAGATCTATACTAAGATCCATTCCGCCTGTCACCACGTTCAAATGATTTAATGCATTCTAAAAGTCACTTTCACTAAAACATCGACATAGTGTTTAAAAACTGTAAAGACAGCAATGAAAACATGGTGCAAGGTTTTTAAGAATCAAACTCATTTCTCAAACAACAAATATTTTCAGAAAAGTTTAAAGGTAGTCCCTTACAGTGATGAGGGTGTAGGACGCAAGTTGTGTGTTCTTAATAATACGTGTTTTATTTTAGTTAGACATTCCTTAGAAGTTTTTATCTTTCTCACATTTTATTTTCAAAGGAGGTAAATGCTATGTGTAAAAAAAAAGTAATAGAAAACGAAGACGAAGTGAGAACCTTTTTATACCAGAGTACATAAAGAAATTAAATATTGTATTTATAAAATCACTTAAATTATTTATGGTGTGAAATGAATTATAATTGTATTCTTTTGTTGATATTCAACACAGTTTATTATTACCAAAATTAACCAATCTTAAGGTGCATTTAGACTTATGCCTTATTTCATGCAACATGATGTGTGTAGATACATGCCTCTTTAGGTGCGTCTTGCCACATACAACCAGGTTTGTTTTCACTTTTACCTTTCTTTTCATACATCAGTGTGCTTAGAGTATGGTGTGGGATCTCTATAGGGGTAAGGGGAAACCGTATTAACTTACCTGCCAAACGCATTAGCGCTACAGTCGAAGAAATACGATGCTGTTTTTTTTTAAAATCTCAATTCATTTGCATTCGCCATTTTTTTCTATGAGTTGCTTTAAACCGTGAACATTAAGATTTAAAATACGACATTAAGGTGTTTATGAGTTTGTTGCTTTAAACCCGTGAAAATTTAAATTTAAAATACGCCATTATTACTTTTATGAGTTTGTGTTATTTAATATTAAGTTTGAGAGCTTTTAAAATGTATATTTATAAATTTGTCCATAGCCTATGTCACAATTACCAATGGAGAGGGCTGCAAGCATAAGTTCAAGCTTTGGCTGACAAATTTATATCTATCTTTGAACGTATTGTGCATTTTTGGGGTGTTCTTAACACAAATTAGTCATAATAATGACATAAACCAATCATTTGTAATAGCTATTTTGAATATTTATTAAAATATTTAGTAGACTTGTTAGTTAATGTGAATTTATTACCTACTCAAGCCATATAAATAGGAATATTTGAAACAAAATGTTTAGTGGCTTTACCTATATTAACCTAAATTTACTTCACAAAGAAGTGTATATATCCCCATACTTCTGTTACTCTCTCTTGCTATTGAACAATAGATTCTGAGATCTAAAATTAGAGCTAATGTAACAATTTATAAATACAATATAACCAATAACCAATGTACTTGGTACAGCTTTGCACTAAGCTGATAGCATTAGTTCATCTGACATCCACTTAGCGCTCAAATTCCTGTTCTATTCAAACTACAGAGAGCGGCCGCTCTATACGTTTATTATATATGGTTTATAGAAGTCTTCGTGAGAAATACCTGCAGTTATCGTCATTTTACGGCGTGAAAAGAAACGGATGTTCTGGATGAATCACTTTCTAGAATCACGTTTGTTAAGTGCAGGAATATTATCAGAAGTGTGTGTGTGTGTGTGTGTGTGTGTTATGACCGCCATAAAAATGGATGTCTCTGATAATCATTGATAAATTCAATTGGTGTTTTTTTTTCGGCAACCCACTCAATCACGGGAAAAATAACCACGGGAAACTCAACAAAAACAACTCCACAACAACTATAAAAACTAACAACAACACCGTCCGTCGTTTTCAAAGGACTGTTGAGGCAATAATGTTGTCACGTGCTTCCCAAATATTATAGGGAGCACTTGCACCTGTTTGGGGCTAGGCGCATGCGCAGATACATGCCTCGACGCGCATCTACTGTGCGCCATGTTGTATAAAGGAGGCATAGTCTAAACGCCCCTGTACTGCAACACACAGCGTCATTTATACTGAAAAGAACACTTATTCGACCCTGTGACCGTTCTTTATCTTCTATATAGTACATTAATGATAAATTTGGTTATTTCTGACAGTTGAAGCATTGTTAAGATTTCGTTTAGTCTATTCATGAGCCACGTCTCAATTCACGTTCGGTTATCCGAATATTTATACAAAGAGGTAACATTTGAGATTAAATGCATCCGAGTTTGCATGGAGAGAGAGACATTTATAGTTAAAAAATAAAACCCTATTTCCCCGTCACCGGTGGTTCAATACATTACGATGTGTTTGCCTTCTAGACCATGTGACCACAGATGCGGTTAGTTTGACAATTTACTAGGATAAAAAGCTCCTGATAAGTCTAGTAGCCTAATATTTGTAAAAAAAAAATTGTGTGGACTCGCTTTTATTATAAAAGTTACCAGAAATTTAATTTTTTAACTGAGAGGTGGTTAAATACAAAACATTTTTTTAAAATAAATCTCATCAATAGATATTTTGGTTTTTCCGGTAACGGGGAAATGTCTCAAATATTGGTACAGTGAATTTGGGGTGTTTTTAACTGACTTGTTTCTCACTTTATTCAACTTTAATGCAGGTGCATTTCCTCTAAATTATAGATTCATAACACCACATTTACGAAAATGTGGTGTTATGAACGAGCTATAATGCAAGGTTAAATAAAACACATTCATTTAGGTAAGTTCCAAACTGTCAGAAAAGTCCAAAGTTAGCGTGAACCTACTATAGTTAGAGCAACTTTGTACTTATCTATGTAAAGTGTTAAAACTATAATTTTTATAAAACAAAACTATTAGTTTGTTATACAGGTTTTATATTTGGCACTATTTTCAAAGTTGTTATATCACCGAGCTCTATTTCTTCCACTTCTTCAACTTTCGTGCTATTCACCCCGGAGACGATGGTGCCCTCTGTTCGGAGTTTGACCCTCGGCTGTTTTTTGCTCCACTGGTCTTGGAACACACTGTATAGAGTTTTTTTCGGTTTGTTAATTATAATCACCGGCCTATGGATTACCGTCCTTGGTTCCACTGTCGTATTTTCTTCGGGCGTTTTCGCCATTACTTTACTAACGTTGAACCGTTGATCCTCGCAGGGGGCCTGTGAAACCATCCTGGTCGGACTTAGGAAGGTGTTCTCACCACCTGGATCCTGAGACACTTCCAACGAGTTTTTCGCACCGATGAGTTTTTTCCACGATGACCGAAACTGAAAACATATTAACTTGTTTTATTTCGATTGAATCGTCATTTATATCAGATATACACCCATAATGTAACCTCATAGAGTCACACTGATAAAGAAGCTAGTCTCATCTCTTATAGCTTTTCGGTGAACTGGCGGTCTAGGGGTAAGGTGTCAGACTTCTGTGCTGGCGGCCGGGGTTCAATCCTCGGTCCCGGCACAGATTTATCTGATTACCAAACCCTTCCTTCTCCTCTGACAATACATCTTGTGAATGTGAGGAATGCCAGGCCTCCACCGTGGTTAGGATTCCACGTTAAACTTTAGGTACTCCATTTCATCTCACAATCACCCTACCATTACACATTAGCGTAAGTGCGTACAACCCGAACGGGTAGTAAGACGCGGTGCTAATAATAATAATTATAATTATAATCATAGCTTATCGGTGGAGGGGTAAATGAGCGTTTAAATCATGGTTGGGTAGAATAAAGTTCCTCTTTTTTGTTAAATGGTGTTTTTTTTTCAAGTGAATACGAAAACAATTATTCTTCCAAACTACTGAAAAAGAGGTGATCGAGGTTCGAACCCCAGTCGGATTAACTGGGGGTGGTTTTCCACTCTTCCTACACGCAAATGTGGGTTCTCTTCCTCTAAATTAAACCTTCCCAATCCCTAAACAATTAGCGTACTTATGCGTCTAACCCAAACGCGTATTAAGACGCGGTGCTAAATAAAATATATATTTTACAAAATTATACCTTTTTAAACCTAAATATATTAGTGTGAATATAATAAGACATTTGACACACACAAAAAATGGAACAATTTCTTTTAACAACTATTTTCTCCATGGTTTGTATTCTTCTAATAATGCGTTCCACATATATTTTGTGTGATGCTTTTTTTTAAAGGTTTAAATTAGAGAAGTAATTTTGTTTTAAATATGGTTTCCTTTAAATATTTCTTAAATTAATATCAATACAAACGACGGAAAAATATGGTACGTTGGACTCATTATTTTTAATTGGCACGCCCTGGTCTCAACTATACTCCAATTTTCTTACAAAGTGACTTATTTGACAGCTATAAAATGTTCCTTCATCCAAATCCACAATTCATACGTCAAATCATTTGATCTACAGCTGTCACTTTTTAAAAATAATATAAATAAGGATAAAATAGCATTAATAATATGGTAAAATTGTATCAATGTTTAGCTAAAATATGTGTTTGTATTCCATAAAAGGGAGCCCCAAATGCCCATTCGTAATAATATCAAGGTATACTTAAATGACCCAATTTTAGGTAATAATGTGAGGAAGATTTTTAAATATATTTTAGCATAATTTCACCACGAATAAAAAGAACTGCTCATGATTTAGTTATTTATAAAAGGCGTCTGACTTATAATGTCCAATGCTTGTCAGTAAATATTACATTAGTTCACTCTGAGTATTTATTATTATTTAATTAAATCAGAGTTATTATATCCTGATTTAATTTAATATAACTAATCACTATTCTATCATCCAAAAGATTTAATGTCCTGTTTTTATAAGTATACCATACAAACATGTATTGTAGCCTACCAAATGGACTATTATAATCGTGCATTTATTATCACTTTTCCTCAAGTCAAGAGTCTTCAAAGAAGGCTAAAATATACCCCTCCCTAGCAGTAGGATTTTCCCTTTTATTTTCTAGATATGGCCTTAGAGATAATATAAAATAATGTGTAAATAAAAACAATCCTTAGAGGAAATGAACAAGTCCAAACTATGGCTTTCTGTGTCAGAGCTACACGTACTATCTATTCGTTCTATCACGACGAATTTATTGCAGCCAGGTCTGGTTCAACGGCCCTGTTTGACGTCATTACCTGCATGTTAAGTCCGACGTAGATCAAGGGGTTGCGACATATGCAAGACTTGGCTATCAGAGCCACCACGACAGTCATCTCTGACGTCATTACCTGCATGTTGAGTCCGACGTAGATCAAGGGGTTGTGACATATGCAAGACTTGGTTATCAGAGCCGCCACGACAGTCATCTCTGACGTCATTACCTGCATGTTGAGTCCGACGTAGATCAAGGGGTTGTAGCAGATGCTGGATTTGGTTAACAGAGCCGCTACGACAGTAATCCCTGACGTAATTACCTGCATGTTGAGTCCGACGTAGATCAAGGGGTTGTGACATATGCAACACTTGGTTATCAGCCACCACGACAGTCATCTCTGACGTCATTACCTGCGTGTTGAGTCCGACGTAGATCAAGGGGTTGTAGCAGATGCTGGATTTGGCGATCAAAGCCGGAACGACGGCCATCCCAGGGGTGACGATTTTGGGATCACCGAACGCAATCAGCAGCGCCAGGACGGCATACGGCGTCCAGGCGACGAGGAAGGAGACGATCATAGCGCCGACCATGAAGGCGACCTTTGACTCAGCCTTGGTGACCCGACCCATCCTCAGCGAAGTATGCTGGAAACGTGAGGATTCAAACTTTATTCAATTATTATAATATTGCACTAATACACGTCCTTTTTTTTTACAGCCCTTCTCAAATTAGTTGTGTAACAGTTGAACACAGCTGCACTTGAGTGCAAGCCAAATGTTGTGACATTTGAGCGCATGGACTGGGGCGCGAGGAATAGCTACAGTAGCTCCATGGCTTCTTTGGTGCTGACTGACAGCTCACAGCTGACTTCTGACAGTCAAAATCTAGGTATATATCTAAATTTTGACCTTCAGAAGTAACAGCTGCTAAACACATGTTTTTGCATATCATCTGGTTCGGCGTAGGGATACGTAATTTGGTCTGGTAACTTTTTAAAGCTGTCAATCAGCACCAAAGAAGCCATGGGGCTACTGTACTATCTTATTATTATTATATTATTATTATTATTATTATTATTATTATTATTATTAGCACCGCGTCTTACTACCCATTTGGGCTATACAAACTTACGCTAATGTGTAATGGTAGGGTGATTGTGAGAGGAAATTGAGGATCTACAGTTTAACGTGAGATCCGAACCACGGTGTAGTGGGGGGTGACATTTTCCTAAATGGTCTTACGCTCTCTCCGCGCAAATGCAAGAAATATTTTACTAACTTTAAACTTACTCATACCTAACACAATAACGTAGTTAGTATATAATTATCATATAACCCGAACAGGCTATAAAATAAACTCAGCGTACCCAGTCGGGATTCGAGCCAGGACTTCTCCATGACCAGTAAACCAGACTATATAAGCCTGAAACTCAGTCCACGTGCGTACCGACTCATTACTACTAGTGTTCTCGCGGAAACATTTTCCTTCCCCCTCCTTTTTGTCTAACTTTACGCCAATTTCCCTTCAGTTGCTCACTTCTAACTTCCTGACAACGACGGATGCTTTATAGTTGAAAATATTTTTGTAAACATCACGTTTCTTTGATGTCATACTCGTATCAGTTGATTGTACGTGTCTTTACTCTTTGTATACCTTTCCTTTTAGAAATATCAACATTTTGTTTTTCCGGTAGAACTCTTTCTCTAGATACTTTATAAAAGAACAACTCATTATTTTTACATTCATTCTGCAAAATAAGGATTAAACTCTGATTTTGGTAGGCAACCGATTCTGAAAGGCCTTATTCGGTATCAGAATCCTATTATATGGTATTATTTCGGTAGCATAAAAGGCCTTCCAGAACGAATTTCACTACTTCATTTCTGGAAGGCTTTTTATCCTATCAAAATACTACTACATAGAAGAAATATGGTGCGAAATAAGGCCTTTCAGGATGTATTTTTCTACTATCATTCTGGAAGGTATTTTACCCTAACAAAATACTAATATACAGTAAAATTCTGGTACAAAATAAAGCCTTCCAGAACGGACATCCTACCAAACTCATAGTGTACATAAATTTTATTTTCCAGTGGGACTTTCCACGCCTATTCCAGCGTACAATAACATAACTGCAAATATTTAGAAGATTGTCTCTACCTCCTGCACGCGTTCAACCACTCCGAAGAATGAGTTTCACAGACATGCAGACCAATCCTCGATATGTTGCGAGATTAATACATTTCGAGATGGAGCGGTCACGTGACACAATATATCCGCAATCTTGAAACTTTCGTTGTTATTTTGTTTTCCTTGATCAAAACTTCGTTACCTAATAAGATTTAGTTTTCATTTTAAAAGATTCCATTGGGTTTCAACCTCAAAAATAATTGATTTTGCAACAAATAATTCAAAATGATTTGTAATAAAAAAATGTTGGCATTTTATTTTAACGCCACGTCTTAGTACACGTTAGGATTATTTGCATGTGAACTATTTACGCTACTGTATAATGGATGATGAAGGTTGAATTTAGAGCAAGTACACCCACATTTGCGTGGGGAGAGAGTGGGAAACCATTTATGGAAAAATCATCCCAGTATAAATGACCGTGACCCTTATCTCCAAGTATATTGTGCGAGTGATGCCTTATATTATAGACCATGGGGCCATCGATGTGGGTAGATATAATTTAAACGGTGTTAAGAATAAAACCTTTGCTTTAAATTTAATTTAATGACCTAAAGAAGTAATGAGATAACATATAGTCCAATATTTGTGATGATAGCCCGGGCTTGGATTTTCATAACATGTCACTTTTTTTATTTTATATTAACACCTCGGAGATAAAGTATTGTCATCGTCAAAAAAATCGAACTCAAAATTTTGATAAATGTTGTTTCATGATCCCTTAAAATCAAAAGAGTTGTTTTCACATTACCGCCTGTCTGTCTGTCTATCTGTATGTACTTTGGGATAGAGATGGAACTATTTTACCGATTGGGCTAAAACTTAGTATTTGGGGATTTCATATGGTCTCCTAGATTGACTTTTTGGTATTATATATCTAACCCTAAATTTAAGGATAGTTTACTGAAGAGAGAAAAGATTAAAAAAATCGATTTTATCGAAATTCACTATAATGATTATGATTAAGTTTTATATCCAAGCACTGTTGATCATTGTAAACAAGAAGGCAAACTATCCTTTTCGCTTGTATGGCTGTAAAATAAGCATTCCTGTGGAGACATTGCAATTAAACTGGAGAGGGTAGCTATTATGTATTTGTGGGGAATGTCAGGCCTCCACCGTGGTTCGGATTCCACGTTAAACTGTAGGTCCTCCATTTCAGCTCACAATCATCCTACCATTACACATTAGCGTAAGTGCGTATAACAAGAACGGGTAGTAAGACGCGGTGCTAATAATAATAATAATATTAGGTATTATTTGTAAATCGATATTATATTTAGCATAAATCGAAATTTTAGGTTACTAAGGACGTCTCCTGTGACTTCACGGCAGGCCAAGATACGATTTCATGTTAATGAATTTAAATTTACGTTTTATTCAGAGAATTTTAAAGCTATAACGTTGAAAATAAAACCATAAATTCTAAAATAATTCTAAAAAAAATCCTACAGTGTCACAAAAATATTATTTTTACATTGAAGTAATTTTTTCCTAAATATTTTTTATTTTATAAATCATCTACAAAATAGGTTATTCGGCTTAGTCACGAAAATGGCCTGTAGGAGTCTTCCTGCCAGGATGTAGCTTAAAAATGTCCGTAGAAGCATAAATGTATATCAATAATATAAAACAATACAAAGTTAATTTTAAAAAGCAAGTCAATGTTTTCAAGGCATAAATAATATAGTGAGTGTATAAACTCGTCAGAAGAAGAGGGCAAGGGTTATCAGTAAATACACTAGAGGCCTCTCAAGTGTGAACTGCTAATTTTCTTACTTATCTTTCTATCTCGTATATTTGTGTCTAAGTGTTATAGTGCTTGGACTGCTTAGGTGCGTCAAGTTAAGCTGCAACCCTCTTATAAAAACTGCTTCGAAATCTCCAACTGGCCAAAGTTGTTAAAAGCTTTTCATTGCTTACAAATATTTTTATTTTCATTTGACGTCCTTGTTTAATTTATTGCTGGGTATTCATTACGAGCTTTTGTTAATATTTTCATGTTTTTTTTTTTTGTAAGTTTAAAGTCATAG